>WOVY01006216.1:0-167449 GCA_013436015.1 Rhipicephalus annulatus | reverse complement strand
TATATAGAAAAGTTCCAATCTTCAGGAAAGCTTTGAAACGGCTTACTTGTTTCAGAATAGCATGAAATGCACTGGTTGTATTCGGTTTAACAAATGTGAATAGCTACAATACTTACAAATACAATATCGGTGGTTTATCTGGACTGGAGGTCATGGAGTCCACTGGAGGTCATCGCTGCTCGGGCGCGGGCCACCAAGGGAGCGCTGAGCAATCCCGGGTGGTGCAAGCCGGGCAGTAACTCCTCCAAGCCTGTCTTGTGGGTTGGGGGGGGAGAGAGGTGGAAAAGGAAAGCAGTATGGCCGGGGCATTACTGCAATCTTGTATACGTGTCGGCCAGCAACCCACATGCACACAGTCGGTTATAATACCCATATACTGGGTGGCTGCAGCACGCAAAATAGTTGTCCGCCTGTGAGCGTCTCAGAAGTCGCTCGTCCCCTTTAGAAAGACTCCATCCCCTGTTCTGGGTGAAGACGGCGCGAGGTTCTATAGTAATCGAGGATTCAGCAGCACTGCGTAAGATGTGAAGTACCTAGTAAAGACGCGGGGTAGAAAGATATAACGGCCCGAGAGAGAGAAACGCAGGGCAGCGGCATGAGCCACTTCGTTACCGGGGATGCCCGCGGGCCCAGGAGACCATACAATGCGGATGGAGTGAGTTTATATGAATATTGACGTCAATGTTGAAGTGCTGATTGTAATAACATTCCTCATCAAGCCGTTCAAGGTAGCCGAAAAAATGTTGTCTGCACGCTCTTGGAAGATGCTGCCTTGTCCATGGATGACACACGAAATCCTTGAATTTTTGACAAAAAGATTTTCGGTGCCACAAATGGATGAAAGACAAAGACAATGAATATTACTTAGGTTAGCTTAATATTTTTAGGAATAAGAGTGTGCTCCTCACAAGAGAGTGAACGAAGGAATATTACTCTCGCCTATTGAACAAGCTCAGAGCAACTCCAAGAAAACTTGGAGATTGTTACCGAGGTTGCTGGCCACCTACCCTGCCAACACGTACTACCTGATACTATTGAGGCGAAAACTCTTGATAACTTTAATAAATATTTCACTGAAATTGGTCCAACCCTAGCAGTGCATTCGTGGTGCACCACATTAGTCTCAATGAAATTGAAAAAAAACTACTGCTGATTTGGATACGAACAAACCCTATGGGATCGATGGGATTACAAAAGAATATAGAAGGCAATATAGACGTATTGGGTCCAATCTTATATCATACACTTAACCCTTCACTGCGTACGGCAACGTGCCCACCCTGTCTGAAAAAAGGCTAAAGTAGTGCAAAGATGGTGATCACTCGGACCCTTCAAGTTACAGGCCTCAATCTGTTTACGTAGAATAACATCATTGAAAGTATTTTAGCAAAACGAATAAGGGTCTTTTAGAAAAAGTATCATGCCATATGCCCCGAGCAACAAGGGTTTCAGGTCGCATCATTCGACCTCCACTGCTGTACTATCACTACCACAAAAAATGGATCAATGCGTAATACCATCCGTGTAACAACCTTTTTCCCTGATTTGGAGAAAACATTCAATGCAAGTTCTTTATGAAATATAATTAATGAAATTAAAAAACCGTGGCTTCGGCGGTAAAATATATCACTTATTTGCCAGTTACATGAACGAATGACAACAAATGGTCATCATGCGTAATCTTACCTTCTTCTTTTTAAATATAAACACAGGGGCACCGCAAGGGTCCGTTCTCGGACCTTTGTTTTTTTTATCGTACGTAGAATATTTACCAAACATACTAACATCATCGGAGATGCTAATGTACGCTAATGATACAGCTGTTATACTCACTGTCGAGAATATCAGAGAAACAGAGCATAATATAATGAAGAAGTAAAGATATTTGTCAGTGGTTTTCGGCGAACAAATTGGACATTTAGGGCTAAGAAGACTAAAGATACTCTCTTCCAGTCCCGTTATAGAGATATAAGTAGCGAGTCTACGTGTAATAAAATAAGTGAATGCGTACTTGAGCAGACGAAACATTTTAAATATCTGGGAATAATGTTCGATAGACATTTAAACTAAGAAAACCGTATTACGTCAGTATGCACAGAACCATAGGAAAAGGTTGCAGTAAGCTATTGACCGCTAGAAGTTATTTTGAAAGCAATACTCTCCGAATGCTCTATTTCAATTTTTTTATTGTCACGCATGTTATTGCATAGATTCATGGGGGCGGACTTTCAAAACATATGTGGAACTCATACGCATTCTACAAAAACGAGCGCTTCAAATTATAAACAATGCTAGGCGTGATCTTCACAGTGCGCCAATGTTTCATAAGATGCAAATAATACAATTTGATGAATTGCGAGAGCAAAAGACTACATTTATCATCAATAACATGATTCATAACACTGTTCCTTTTCATATATCGATAGCTTCATCTGCCTCCCGCCTTACCAGACGTTCCGCGCTAAACAATTTCAATCTTTCACCTACTGATAAAGTTTGTAAACAACGATTGATACAATTTGCAGGTGCCAAGATGGGGAATAATATTCTGCACCAAATAAGAGAAAGCAAAAAAATTTCCTGTGTGCTAAAGCTTTAAAAAGAACAGTTGCGCTAGCACGCACATTTCCTGCAATAACATAATCGATTGTATACCGCACTTGAAGTTTTTATGTACCAATCTGTATTTACATTTGATGTAACAAATAGAAGTATTATCTTGCATGTCCACGCCATTTTGCGCGGTATTACCTACCTGGTGCAGTACCTCGCTTCAATTTCGCTAACACCACCCGAAGATCGAGAAGCGTCAAGGAGTCATCGAGTTCGGAACTTGGAGCCTGGAGTAGACGCACTCGGGGCCCATGGTGTCGATCGCACGGCATAGATAGCAATCGTAGAGGTCGTTCGGCAGCCGGCTCGTCGGGCCCTGGTAGGCATATTAAGCGCGGCAAAGCTGGCGTCGGGTTTCCTTGCTAGTGGTGGAGGGATCCAAAAGGTTCAATATAGTCACCACGTATTTTTTGAGCTCAGCTACCTGCATTCTTCATGCAGATATTGACGCAATTTGCATCCACAAGCTGGGTAGAGTAGCAGCTGCATCCGAGGTAAGCGTTGAAATGTGGGAGCGAAGCTCACGATTCGACTTGATCGTTGCCACCGACGGGTAAGGCTGTGGGATGCATCGCAAGGGTGTAGAATATAAGGGTCAGCTGCAGGGCTTGATGTGGAGGTGGGAATATTTTTAGTGTATGGTTGCTGTGTGTGGAAGGCGATGATGGCCATGCCTGGTAGTCCTATGGGGAGGAGAGCCAGGCAACGCAGAACGCTGACCAGGTGGCAGTGTTAAAAAACATTTATTGACACTTTAAAGCGCGGAGGTTGAGCCACCTGATGGCACGTCGGTGCTCTCTCACGGTGAGGAGGCACGCTTACAAAGAAAAGGAAAGCCCTTGAAGTGCTATCATCTTCATAGCGCACAAGATGATCCGGCGCTGATCGAACGCAGAAGTGCTGGTCATGATGGTCTCCTAGCGTGGCACTGCCACCGCCAGAGGTGGGGGATGTGGGAAGATAGAGCTTCTGAGGAGGGTGTGGAGAAAATCTCCTCGTTTGCCACAAAGTTTGCATCAAAAGGGGAGTTGGTCTGGGTAGCGGGCGTTTAGTAATACGGGTATGGAGCAGTGTGAGTTTAGAGGCATCGCCAATGCGTAGCCTGCGCTATGTTTAGGGATAGGGCGGGGTGTGTGTATATTCTTCGTTGATCCCGGCAATATGATAAAATATCACGAAAGAGAGCAGGCTCTCTTCGACCCGCGCAGGGGGTTCCATTTCTCCTACCCGGAATGTGAGACTTCGGGCTAGACAATGAACCTCCTCAATGCCAAGGAGGCCGGCATGTGCTGGCATGCAGATGAGGGTTGTGGAAAGCCGAGGTGGCCAGAAGCGTAGTAGGCGAGCAGTGGTATATGAAATTGTTAGCGTAGTTCAGAATAGTTGATTTTGAGTCGCTAATGTTCGTGGTGGCAGGTTCAAAAATGAGAGCAAGCACGATAGCTGCCTGTTCTGCCTCTGTGGAGGAATTTGTGACTATTAAGCGCGAAGTTGGAAGATTTGCTTGATTGTCAGCGACCACAACGGCTAAGCGTGATTCTTATGAATATTCCGCTGCGTCCAAGTAGACGACATCCTGGGGTTCACCATATAGTCTTTGGAGGGCCAAAGCCCTTGCCTTTCTGCGTTTCTTATCTCGCACAGGAAGCAAGTTCTCCGGGAGGGGGGTATGTTTAGGTCAGAGAGGAGGTTGTAAGAAAGAGGGACCCCCTCGGGTGAGTGTGCAATTGGAGCTAAGTTTCATTGAGACAAAAGAGTGCGGCCAGCCACCGAATTAGACGACATTTTTGTGTCGTAAAGGTGACTACAGCGAGTCCCTCTAATGTATTATAAACATCAAGTTTGAAGAGTCTGTCATTGGATGTGCTTGGGGGAACGCGTAGAATCATTTTTGTGCAACTTGCGTAGAAGTGCGTTAACCCCACCTTCCTCCTTCTGTCAGAAAGGTAGGTAAGGGAGGGCTTACGTGGTGCGGCTTACGATGTAAGCTTGGGTGAGGCGAAGCGTGTTTCGCTCGCGTAGGCTAGCCCGACGGTTCGCTATGCGACAAATCAGTCGAATGGTCTGCTTACCGTGTGCTTGGAGAGTTCTGATGACCTCTCCAAGTGCGCAATGTGAGCAGAGAACTAGCCCTAGCACACAAATTTTGAGACAAGTGGGGATGGGGTGGGCACGTAGCGTAAGAGAGATAGGGGGAATGACTTAAGAGCTCTGATTTGGAAGGGGAGAAGGAAAGGCCACGTTCTCGAACCAATGGGTCGATTGGTTGTTGGTGCCTATTGTAAGTGTTCTTATATTTCGGCGTGGAATACCACGATTCGCCCAGACGGTAATGTCGTCGGCATAAAAGCTGAAGTACAGTTCAGTGATATGACCAGATTTTGGGGCAGATAAAGCGCTATGTTAAACAGAATAGGTAGAACCGCTCCCTGGGGCATACCACGTGTGTCAAGCGTGATGCCTGGAAGGCTCTGATCGCCAAAGGCAACTGTTGCTGTGCTGTGGCTGAGGAAGACCCGGACGTAGTTTTACGTTTTTGTGCCGTCATCTCTGTGTCGTCGTTTTGTTCTCGCGCTAAAACTATCGTCATGCCATACCAACTAGCCCAAGCTGCAACACTTCTAACGTCTTCCAGGGTTATAATGTTCTCTAGGATAGCTGAGTACGCAGCGTTTTCGAATGTCTTCTAATCCTACGATAGCTCTGGTGTCGCAGGTTTGAGAGTCTAGAATGTGATCTTTCAGTTGCAGGCAATGTTCTGTGTGGAAAGCTCAGAGCGAAATCCAAACATTCAAGTCGGCAAGAAATTCCTGCCTTCTGGGTGCTGGCAGAGCCTAATTTGGAGTACATGCTCTATGAGTTTGCGGATATCGGAAGTGATTGAGGGATATGGGTCTGAGGTTAGACGTAAAGATAGGTTTCACAGGTTTGGGTATGAAGACAACCTTGGCCTTTTTTATATTGTGGTGGGAGGATGCGCCTCATCTACCGCACTATAAAGTATTTAGTAAGGACGGCAATTTATTGGTCGTCGAGAGTGCAGAGTGCGTTGTTGTGAATACCATCCGGACTGGGGGCTGAGGAAGTGCTTAGTTTCTGTAGTTCGGCTTGAACTTTAGCTACTGTAATGAGTTGGTAGAGGAGCTTATTAGGAAGACCTGTATAGTCGGAATGCGTTACGGTGAGGTTTGCTGGGAAGTACTGATTTAGAAGTTCCTGGAGGAGTTCTAGTGGTGGTTTATTGCAAGTATGTAGGAGCTTGGTCAGGTTGTGTCTGTGGGTTCTCTTTGACGGAGTTGGATCGACTAAGTGTCTGAACAAATTTCAAGTCTGATGTAAACTGATATTGCCATCCAATTTGTTGCAAAGTGATTCCCAGTTCTGTCGCGAAAGAGTGGCTGCATGGGTGGCTGCATCTCTTTGCTCAGGCGGGCGAGGCGACGTCTAAGAGTTCGGTTCCAACGCTGGCATTGCCAGCGTCGTTCTAGGCTTGCTTTGGCGTCCTATAAATATAGGGAGATGGGAATGAGCTGTGTCGCTTGGGCAGTCCTCACGTACTAGACGAGTTGAGAATCGGACATCACTCTTAAATTGTCTTGACCATTCAGTGAAGTCCGTGATAGAGGCGTGGGGTACGCGTTGCCCTATAATTGCGGAAAAAAATCTCAGTTGGTGAAAGTGGAACCTTTGAGAACCCTTCCGGATAGTGGCATATTTAAAAGATTTTCGATAATGTAATGATCACTGCCCAAATTTTCTTGTGTGCTGCACCATGTGGCTTGGGGGAGGCGATGTACGAACGTGTGGCCGGGTGTAGTGTCTTTGCAGACAATATTCCCCATGCGTGTTGGAAAGGCGGAATCGTTGAGCTTGTAGAGAGACGTTTGCCGCGCTGCTCACCACACCCAATGTCCTTTTGGTGTGTCGCACGGGTAACCGTGCGACACACTATATGGGGCGGTAAAATCTCCCCCGACGAGTAAGGAGCACTTATTGGCTATGTGTTTTGGGAGCGTAAATGGGCGCTGGAAGTTGCCTTGGAAGCACTTAGGGCTGCTGCATACATTCAAAATGAAGAGGCTATTAGCTACAGCATGTTGCGGCACAACCTCAGTTGGAAGGTTATCAATGTCTTGAACTGCTAAACAGTGCGAGATGGTGGTAATAGACCGAATATTAGAAACGCCACCCAAGAGGTTGTAAGGGTTGTGGGTTATTATAAGTATAGCCATGTAAGGTTACTGAATCTGAAGGTTCTTGCAGGGCAAGGATAAGAGTCCCCCAGCGCAAGATGGCAATTCGTGGACAACATGACGCTTCCGGTCAAAACCTTGGCCGTTCCACTGCCAGAGTGTTAGATCATGGTTTGAAGCTGCCATCACGAGAATCAAGAAAGGACGTAGCTGTAGTGCTGGTTTGGGAGTCATTAGCGACGTCAGAGATCGGGTTGTCTTGCCCTTGAGCTTCTTTGGGCTTCTTGCGTTTACTTGGGGTCAGATCCCGCTTTGGAAGGTGGGTTGCCAACAAATTGAGCTTTGAATCAAGATTGTTGTAGTGGTCAATCAATGCTTGAGCTAAAGCATCAAAACGATGATTAAGCGCAGCATTGTCTGTTGTTACACGGGTTACCGCGTCCTTGAGCCTTGTGCATTCCCGATCGATGCTATTGACACCTTCCTGCAATTTTGCCTCAAAGCGACCAGCAAATACTCGAGCAGGGTCGTTATAACGGCTAGTAGGCTGTGTGTGGAAGGACGCGCTGTTGTGTCTTGATTTGTGTGCCGAGAAAGTTCCGTGTCAATATCTAACTCAAGCGAACCAGAAGAGAATGCGGCGTTGACATGGCTGGGTGTGAAAGAGATGCTAGAGGTGGTGGGTGGGTTGCGCACAGAAGATTGGGTTGTAGAAGGAGTTAAGGTATTTGGAATGTCACGGCTCGAGGCAAGAGAACTTATCTGGGCCTATTGCTTGGCGATGTGTTCTCAAAGGGCGGCGGCTTCTTACCGTTGTCTCCTCCTGATTCTTCGCCAAGGCGTCTTGTAGACTGAAAGTTGCTGCTGATGATTTTGCGTGTTTGGAGGAAAAGCTGAGGGAGGGGCATTTTTTTGAGTTGGCTTGGTCAAGGCTGGTTTGTGCTTGCTGGGAAGAGTGGGCCCCAGCGAAAACTGGGGGACGTTGTTGCCTTGTAAAACCGGCTTTTTGTCGCTGCGTTTGAGGTTACTTTATCTCTCTGCGTGAGTGGGGAAGATTGCGACCTTTGCATGATCTAGTGCTGGTAAGAAAAGAGACCTCGCAAAGAATGCCCTTTGGCGTGAAAGAAGGTTCCTTGGTTGGATGCTGGATGCCACATCGTGGGCAAAGATTAGTCTTTGGGCTTGGGAATACGTCGTGACGATGACCTGGTAGTCAGAAATTCGTAAAAGCATCCGGACTTCCACGGTACGGATTGAAGTGGTGCATAGCTCCCATGTAGTTAATGGAATGTGGCACCTGATCGGCGTCGAAGGTGATGAAAATCGATAGCGTCTTCTTCATTAGTTGGGCTGTGATTAGACCTGTGCGCCGGTACCAAAATTGCCGGTGGCGGAGCGCCGGTGTTTTAACCTCCAGCGGCGGCGGGTGACCAGCGCGGGGCTCATCAGATTGGTGGTGGTGTGGCGTGGAAGGGGGGGGGAGGGGAGTATACTTTAGAATGAGGAGAAGAGAACAAAGAGTCTTTCAAATGGAGAAAATTCGAAAGAGATTTACCAATATCGTCGGAATATGGACTGTATCCTTGAGCAAAGCTCTGTATTCCTAGATTCCTCTTCAGTTCTGGGCAGCGCGCCGGTGGTGTTCCGTGGCTCCAGAGTATGGTGGTGGAAACCACCTTCATTTTCCTGTGCGGCCCCTGGCCCTTTTTGGCGAGAATCGGATAAGGCCTAGGAAACCACCACCGCCATGATGAAAGCATATAATATTGACGCAAGGTAGGCTGGCAACTACAGTAGCCAGCCTACCTTCCAGCCGTCGTCTCCAGGGACTCGAGCCACAGCACGGTTTGCTGCCGGAACGTCAGAGGACTATGAACCAAACACCGCCTAACGTCACCGCGCCAGCACCAGCGCACCTGGTTATCAACCAGCCCAAGACGCCGAAGACATTTCACGGAGCTGCTTTTGAAGATGCCGACGACTGGCTCGAGCATTTAGACCGGGTCGCCGTCATCAACGATTGGACCCCAGAGCGTAAGCTACGCTATGTGTACTGCTTCCTGGAGGACTCCGCGAAAACGTGGTTTGAGAACCATGAATCAGCGCTTACGACATGGGATGAGTTTCACCGGCAGTTCCTCAAGGCATTCGCCCGAGAGGACAGGAAAGAGACTGCGGAGCGTGCTATAGAGGCAAGGGTTCAAGGCCCTAACGAAAGGGTGACGACTCATATAGAGGACATGAATCGGCTTTTCAGGCGTGCGGAGCCCTCTATGTCCGAATCCAAGAAAGTTCGCCACCTAATGCGTGATGTTAAAGAAGAAATTTTTGCCGGCCTGATTCGAAACCCGCCTGAGGCACTTGCGGGGTTCCATGAGGAAGCCACGGCCATGGAGAGGGCCCTTCAACAGCGTGCCAGGCAGTATAACCGTGGTGTACCCCCAAGTGAGGTTACTTTTTCTCTTGGCAATGACATCAGCGCGTCGCGAGAGCTTATCAGAGCTCTCATTAAGAGCTACAAAAGATGCAGATGACTGCTTCACCTGTAGAGCAGCTCTCCATTGCGGAGATGGTACGCGCCGAGCTACGGCAAGCCGTTCACGCTCCCCAACCGTCCGAGGTGCCACAACAGAGGCACTGCGTCGAGATGAACTACGCGGAAGCAGTGCGACGTCCTCCAGCGTATTCAACCAGTTCAACCAGCGTATTTTACCCCAATGAGCGACATGCTCAGCAAATGAAGGTAGGCGTCCGTCCTCGCAGCTCACCGTTGATTGACGAAGCAAGACCGAGAAAGAGTGACATCTGGCGTACACACGACCACAGGCCCCTTTGTTTCCACTGCGGGGAAGCCGGACACGTCTACCGAACATGTCCATACCGTCGTGTGGGTCTCCTGGGATTTTTGCCTAATGCTCCTCGTCCACGACCTGGCGAGCGACCACTGGAAATAGAAAGTTTCATCTCGAATCGTCGCAGTATGGAACATCGGTTGCAAGAGTCTCGCTCGTCGTCGCCTGCTCGCTACAGGTCACCGAACCCAGCCTATTCACGCGGCGCTCCGAGACGCCGTTCACCCAGTCCTGCAAGTCGGGAAAACTGAGTTCAGCGACCTTCCGAGGTGAGGCCGCTGACGCTGACTCTACGGAAGATCATCCGCTGCGACGACACCGACGGCAGCAAAAAGATGTAGAGACGCAGTCAAACGTGGTACGAAGAGTGGTGACATCAAACATTGCGGTAACTGTAGACGACGAAGAAGTAATAGCGCTAATTGACACTGGAGCAGACACTCCCTTATGAGCATGTGTCTTGCCTGCAGGCTGAAGAAGGTTTCCACCCTGTGGGCTGGGTCGCAGATACGTACGGCCGGAGGCCATCTTGTCACTCCGGTGGGACGGTGCACAGCGCGAGTCAGTATTCACGGATTTACGTATCTCGGAGATTTTGTAATACTGCCGAGTTGCTCGAGAGACATAATTCTCGGACTGGACTTTCTGCGTGATAATGGAGCCGTGATTGATTTGCAAGAGTCGCAGGTAACGTTTTCTACGGCACACGCTTTAGCACGCAACCCTCACGGCAGTTACGTCAATGCTTTGAGAATTGTTGACGATGACGTCACGTTACCACCGAAGAGTAGCGTGTTGACCTTGGTAGCCTGCGACGTTTTTGATGAATTCAACGACTATGAAGGAATTGCAGAGGTAAATATCCCGCTGCTGCTCAAACGAAACATCTGTATAGCCCGATGCCTTGTTCGGTTAGAGAATAAACGCTCTCGAGTTCTGCTGACCAACTTTAGGAATGAGTTTCAACACGTACCTAGAGGCACTACTGTCGCTTTCCTCAGTGAAATTGCCGACTTTTCCAATATCGGCACATTGGATACGACTTCACCGCATGCAAAAGCTTGTGCTGACCTGGAAAGCCGCATTCACGTTAATGCAGACTTGCCAGATTCACGAAAAAAAACGGCTGCTAAACCTTGTGAGGGAATTCGCGGACTGCTTCTCCACAGCATCGAACGTTCAGCGTACCACCGTTACAAAACATCGTATTGTTATTGAGGAGTCGGCGCGGCCTTTTCGCCAACATCCATACCATGTGTCCCGGAAGGAAAGAGAGGTGATGAAGCGTCAAGTTCAAGAAATGCTGTATGATGACGTCATTCAACCCTCGACAAGTCCGTGGGCGTCACCTGTTGTCTTAGTAAAGAAAAAAGACAACACACTATGTTTCTGCGTCGACTATTGACGGCTTAACAAAGTCACAAAACGCGACGTTTACCCCCTGCAACGGATTGATGACGCCTTAGACCGTCTACGCCACGCCCAGTTCTTTACATCGTTAGATTTCAAGTCAGGGTACTGGCAAATTGAAGTTGACGAGGGCGACCATGAGAAAACCGCGTTCGTGACGCCTGACAGGCTCTACGAGTTTAAAGTGCTGCCTTTCGGTCTCTGTTCCGCTCCCGCCACGTTTCAACGCATGATGGACACTGTACTAGCTGGGCTAAAGTGGCAGACGTGTCTTGTATACTTGGATGATGTCGTTGTATTTTCAAGCACGTTTGACGAGCATCTTTCAAGGCTAAAAAGTGTCCTCACTGCAATAAGGAGAGCAAACCTCACCATCAAGCCCGAAACGTGCTATTTCGGCTATTAGGAACTCAAGTTTCTCGACCACGTGGTGAGCCCGCGGGGTGTTTCACCAGATCCGGAGAAGTTGGCTGCCGTTGCCGATTTCCCTCGTCCTGGAGACAAAAAGGCTGTTCAGCGATTCCTCAGACTCTGTGCGTACTACCGCCGTTTTGTCGAAGGATTTTCGAAAATTGCGACACCTCTTACAAGACTAACAAGGCCAGATGTGCCTTTCGTATGGACGGAAGAACAACAACAAGCCTTCGTAGAGCTACGCAATCGACTACAGACAGCTCCAGTGCTGGCACATTTCGACGACACTGCCGACACTGAGATCCACACAGACGCCAGCAACGTAGGAATCGGAGCCATTCTAGTTCAATGGCAGAACGGCGCAGAGCGTGTGATCGCTTACGCGAGCCGCAGTCTCACAAAAGCAGAGGCTAAATACTCTACCACCGAAAAAGAGTGCCTAGCAGTCATTTGGGCCATTAGCAAGTTTCGACCCTACCTATATGGCTGGTCATTTCAAGTGGTCAGTGACCACCATTCGCTCTGTTGGCTTGCCAATCTACGGAATCCATCAGGCCGCCTCGCCCGCTGGAGCCTCCGCCTTCAAAAGTACGACATAACGGTAGTCTACCGATCAGAACATAAGCATAGAGATGCTGACTGCCTGTCTCGTGCTCCTATTTCCCTGACGTCATCTGACACTGAACAAGAGTTACCGTTTCTTGGCTTCGTCGATGTGGTGCGGATGGCTGAGCTTCAACGTGAGGACACTGAGCTACTTCCTGTCATCCAGCATCTTCAAGGAGAAGACGTTATCGTCCCACGCCGGCTCTCGCGTGGTTTAACAACGTATTGCCTGCGAAACAATGTTCTCTACAAGAAAAATTTTGAGAGCAGCCAGGAAACTTTCCTCCTCGCTGTTTCAACGGCACTGCGTGAGGAAGTTTTGCAGGCATGCCACGACGATCCTTCGGCCGGTCACTTAGGCTTTGCTAGGACATTAGCGCGCATTCGACGGAAGTACTACTGGCCACAGCTGTATTCTTCCGTTCAGCGCTATGTCCGCATCTGCCGTGACTGTCAGAGGCATAAAGTTCCACCCGCAAAGCCTGCCGGCTTCCTCCAACCTTTAGATCCCCCTAGAGTACCATTTCATCAAGTGGGAATGAATATTCTTGGTCCCTTCCCTACTTCGTTCTCAGAAAATAAGTGGATAATCGTCGCAACCGACTATCTGACTCGCTATGCAGAAAACAAAGCTGTGCCTAAGGAAACTGCAGTTGAAGTCGCCAGATTTTTTGTCCACGACATTGTCTTGCGCCATGGTGTCCCTGCTGTTCTCATAACCGATCGCGGAGCAGCATTTACGGCAGAGTTATTGCAACAAGTCACCAAGCTGACGCACACCAACCACCGGAAAACAACAGCTTATCATCCCCAAACGAACAGCTTAACGGAGAGGTTAAACAAAACGCTGGCCGACATGCTATCTATGTATGTTGATGTAGGGCACAAAACGTGGGATGAAATTTTGCCGTACGTCACGTTTGCTTATAACACCGCTGTGCAAGAGACCACAGACCTAACGCCATTCGAGCATGTTTATGGCCGTCGCGTCACAACACCGTTAGACGCTATGCTCCCCGTAGACCAGGACACCTGCGGAAATGACAGCGTTGACGACTAATTCGAGAAAGCCGAGGGAGCCCGCCAGCTTGCGCAGAACCGCATTCGCGCGCAGCAAGATATCGACGCTCGCCGTTACAACCAAGGCCGAAAGAACGTCCACTATGAACCAGGTGACTATGTATAGGTGTGGACACCAGTTCGACATCGTGGGCTTTCGGAGAAGCTATTGCGACGCTACTTTGGCCCTTACGAGGTTGTGCGCTGCCTCAGTGACGTGAATTATGAGGTAGTTCCCCAAAGTTCCGACACCAGTTCAAACCAAAGACGTCCACGTCCTGAGGTAGTCCATGTAGTACGGATGAAACCGTATCACACCCACGAGCAATGAACACTTCGAGCTTTTTCTTATTATCCACAACAGTGTGGGCTTTTTTTTTCGTTGACGTGATCAATTTTTTTCATGACCACCTCTAGCATCTCAGTCAATCGACCGGGACGGTCGCTCTTGAAAGGGAGGAATTGACGCAAGGTAGGCTGGCAACTATAGTAGCCAGCCTCTGAGGAGGAGATCGAAGTAGTTCGGTGTGCGCGTGCTGTGGTGTTAGCGTTTCTGGCCCTTAGGTTACGAAAGTAAACGCCCTATTTGTACCTGCGTAGCTGTGTCTTTGCGACAATATAAAAAAGCGTCTTATGAGCTGCTTTCCACTAGGGAAGAGAGCCTGCGCTGCTGCACCAGGGAAAAGGCAGGTCGGACACACCAATGACTGTGCCTCAGTTTCTTATGACGTCAATATCATCATAGCGGCGTTACGAACAGCTGTGAATGCATTTTGACATGACTAGCACACACATTGTCATTACTTCAAAATGAGGTGCAGAGAATGAGCGTCAGCATAAAGCACAACATGGACCGGGCTCTATAACCGAACGAGTTTTGTCGGAAGGACCGGTAACATCACATATAGTGGCCTGGCGACGGATGAACAATAGTGCAAGTTTTCGTATGAAGTGCTCCACTCAAATGAATGTAACGTTCGCGCGTCCCTTCTCGTGAACTTATCTGACTTTCAGCAAGTACATGGCTCGTTTCCAATCACATTCGATTGCAAAATGCCAAAGTGACCCCAAAGGAATGTTTACCGCAGTGACAAAGCAAATAAAAGACGGTATGAAGGAAAAAATATTAGATAGTCATTGATCACTATTTATATATCGCCAACGAAGCACCAGCGGAAGCTAAAAAGTGTGGTCCTGGTGTTCAGCAGGGGGTTGAAGCCGACCCTTTACTGCAGCCTTGTGCAATAATTGGTCACATGTTCATGCTGGTTAATGAGGTTAGACACTAGTTTTGCTTGGTCTACTACAGTGTTTATGTCGCATGCTCCACATTGTGTCTCACTTAATGACGGTCGTGAAGAGTGTAATTGGTGGTTCAATGCTTTCGGATTGCGTTAATTGCATTGGCTGTTCCCTAAGCACTGGCGCTGTGGAGGTGTGGACGGTTTGATATTTATCGTAGTAAGCCCTATCTTTCGCATATCGTGGTATCCATTAAACGACATTGTTCTCTCTACTGCTTCTATATGAGTGTTTCGTAACTTCCTTTGTCAGATAATTATATATGCGGGTATATATATTATATGTGTGGGTAATTATGTATAACGCTGTATTCCCTTGACATTTACTCATGCAAATAAATGAGTGCATAACTAGAGAAAAAGAACGAAGTGCCATTGCGTCCGATTCTTTGAGCAAATGGTATCGTCATATATAGGTGTTGCAATGCAGCTCTCTGCCCCAGCCGCTGCCCCCCCCCCCCCGAAAAAAAACTGATGTCTTCCTGAAATCAATTGAGCAATGTAGGCGGATTGTGCTTGAAACCTGGGTAATAGCGCTCACTACAATATATATATATATTAAATATATATATATATATATATATATATATATATATATATATATATATATATGTGACGCTATGATGAATGGGCGATGTGGCCCGGCTCATACTCCATGTTTATTCTAAAGCACTTCTTCCTTCTCTACTTCTTCTAACCATCACTTGATACGTCACACGATTCCCCCTCCCCCCGAAAGAATGCGCGAGCTACAAACTACGAAGCATGAAAAAGTGGTGTCTCATTATAGAAAAAAATATCACAAATAGAGTAGTTCCATGTAACACGGCAGTTCCATGCACTTGCACAAAAATCTTACAAGGAAGGCAGTCCAGTGACATCTAGGAGACCTCAGGTGGGCGAGGTTGGCTGTTGCGTTCTGGAGAGCATAACCCTGCATTCGACGTGGAAAATGATGATGACACAGCCTGGATAGTAGCGAAAAACGAACAAGGTTGGGAGTCCTTGTAGCGTTGGAAGGTTGTATGTCTAATGCGTCGGATTTCTAGTCGTGGCTGCGACAGACGCGTTGTATCTAGAATGCTTGCTTCTTGAGAGATGGTGACGGCTAGATGCCTGTGTGCTGGCGGCGTGCAAGAATTGCTTCCGCGTCTTTCTGGGCGTTTTCCGTGGTGTTGTCTGTGTAACCGCAGACGCAGAGAGCGTCTGTGGCGATGTTCCTTCATCCGGAAACGTCCTACTTCTTGAAATGACCCTTGGGTCAAAGTCCTTAATTTTTTAAGTAGTTCAAGTCGTGAGTGTGCTTCTGTTGAAGTTTTTGTTCGTCGTCGTTTTTTCTTGTTTTGGTGATGGCTCTGAGAAAATTGTGGTTGGTCATCGTCGTTGAATAAGGAGACGCTGTCGGTAGTGCCAGCATTATTTACGAGTGGGATGCAAGCATGATTTCTGTCAAGAAAAGCAGTAGATACATTTTCGTTTTTATCGGTGAGACTCGCATTGAATGGTGACTCCGTAGTGTTTCCACTTTCGGTTGGTCCGGTTCCTGAGAATGACATCGCCGCAAACATCGCTCGACGTGGTTCCAATGCCGTAGGTTCGTTTCTTTGCGGGAGAATTGAGCCAAGCGTTCCTGAAGTACAACCGCTTTCGGAATGGCAGTGGCTTGACAAGTTATTTGGCCGATATTTCAGGTGGTCTGTTGTGTATGTGGCGATATCTTGAGGGGTGCGATGAGAGTAACGAGCACCAGGCGAGCTACTTGGCTCAAAACCAGATGGTGGCTTACGTAAGCAAGATGAAGAGTCAAGTACATTGGGTGCTTGAATATTGTCTTGATTTGTGTATTGCATGCAAGAGGTTAGCGTTGGCGATATTTGTGCAGATGCGAACCCAGGTGGAAGGTTGGGCCTTGCAGAAAAACTGCTGGGATGTCTTTCTATGAGTAGATGACTGACTTCGCCTGACGGGAATTGTAAACTTCTGCTCTGTGCTCGAATGCGTGAAGGCTGCGTATGACTGTGATTACTGGATTTGAATGCATCGATTTGGCTGGTTGTAACCGAATCTCGATTATAGTCTTGAAACCATATGATCATATTTTCTTTTATCTTTTGCCAAGACTCATCGTTCTCGAAGATGTGGGTGAGGTAAAACTTGAATGCCTCACCTGAGATGTAATCAGTGAAGTTTATGATCATCTCCCGTTCCGACCAGGATGCAGCGGCAGCGTGGAGCTCGAAAAGGTTGAACCAGTCCTGTACGGGTCCGTCGTCCGCTGATCCGGTGTACTTGGGGATGTCAAGGGCGTCTGATGGTGCCGTCATGATGCTGGTCTTGGAGTAGTGTCGGGATGTACTTTCGTGGTCCACGTTCGGTCACTGCGTGTTGCTGAGACGTTCGAAGATGGTGGCCGGTTGATGAAGTGGCCGCCAGGTCTTCATCCTGTCGACTCGTGTGACGCTATGATGAATGGGCGATGTGGCCCGGCTCATACTCCATGTTTATTCTAAAAGCACTTCTTCCTTCTCTACTTCTTCTAACCATCACTTGATACGTCACATATATATATATATATATATATCATGATGCGCAGAAGAGCGAAAGATAGCGCTTACTACGATAAGTAAATATCAAACTCTCCTCACCTCCATAGCAAATCGATTTTTTGCAATGATCTATTGGGACGACATCTGCAGGCCAACGGTCACAAGAGTGAGACAGTTCGAAGACTTAAACGTTCGGTAGACGACAAAATTCGACTCTTACGCCGCATAATGAACAGACGCAGTGGTATGCGCGAAAGCTGTGCGATCCGTCTCGTACAGGCGTACGCGATCAGTAGCATAACGTACGTCGCCCCTTATCTAGAATGGCTGGCGTCCGAACGGAAGCAGGTCAACTGCGTGATTCGCAATGCGTTCAAGAGGGCGGTTGGCATACCTGTAAACACGAGTACCGACATGTTCTTCGACATGGCCTGCACAACACCATGGATGAACTGATCAAGGCGCACAACATTGCGCAATACGAGCGATTGTACAAGTTCTAGACGAGCAGGCGCTTCCTCGAATCTCTGGGTATAACACATCACACGCAATGCGGGGAGAAGACGGTGGTTCCTATCGTGGTCCGCGACTGTCTCATTGTCCCGCCGCTCCCCACGAACATGCACTCGACACACAACGTCGGGCGCCGCAACAAAAGAGCGTGTGACCTTCAAAGAATGTATGGCGAAAGTGACGAAGCGGTGTACGTGGACGCCGCGCGATACCCAGAGGGAAGGCATGCTCACGTTATCACCGTTGTGAATCGCACAGGCAAATGCCTCGCGAGTGCCACGATGCGTGCGGAACACACAGAGGCGGCCGAAGAGGCGGCGATTGCTCTTGAACTGTTCGCAGCACAGGAGGCTGCAATCGTGATCAGCGACTCGCAAGCTGCCGTCCGTGGCTTCGCGCGCGGTCACATCTCGTGTCTGGCGGCCCCGAAACTACATTCAAGTAATGGCAACACGGACGGTAGCGAGCTTCGAGGAGCCATGACCTCGCCGTCGTCGTCCTTCTATTTCAAAACTGAAAATGCGAATGTCTTTTTTCTGTGCACCCCGGCTCACACCAGCTTCCCGCTCACAGGTAACCAGGCGGCCCACACAGCGGCTCGAGATCTCACTCACCGAGCCACGTTTTGTGGCCACCCTCACCTCCGAGAGCGGGGTGATGGCACTATTCCCACAACAACAACAACTGGAATGGTCGTGGGGTGATCGCCTGACCACAATCAACGACATTACGCAACATTACAGACTAAACTGATGCAAATACCCATCGCCACCCATCAAATTGGACAAAAAACAGGCCGTAACTCAGAGGCTATTACAATTACGTACCCCAGCCCCATGATCCTACGCCTGTTTTATCCTCTCCTATACCCGACGGGCGCGTGTAAAGCGTGCAGGGAAAGGGCCACACTGCAGCACATGCTTTGGGAGTGTGCTGAAAAAGTAAACGTCAATGCTGCCGCGCCCTTCGCGACGCATGTTAGGCAGGGACTGAATCCAAGGCCGATTGCTGCTGCCACAACCGCGCGAGGGCAGGGGCCGGCCTCCGCCACGGCTGCGGACACTGTTGCCTATCAGCGGCGTCAGCTGCACTGCCGCTGGGAGGCGGCACTCACCAGCGATGAGCTGGCCCACCAGCTTTGGGGCGTCCAGCAAGCTGAAGATGCCGCCCGGGTGCAAGCACTTCGAGCGGTCACCAGAGGCACCGCCATCATAATTGACGGAGAGTGGGAAGGGACAGGGGTTAATCCTCTCTTCCCCCACCTCGCCCGGTAAAACTGCCTGACTTTAAAGTCTATTCATTCATTCAACGATCTATCAACTAGCTCAACAACAAGTTCTACCCGCGTAGGCACTCGAGCCAGATTCCTCTCTAGGTTTTGTGGTATGATTTTTTCACGCTGAAACTGTGGACTTCTAAATCGGCATCAGCAGTGCGCTTACCGATCACCGCGGACACTGTGATGTGAAAACGCTCTCTGGTTTTCGTCCTTTTGGTAAAAGCGGGGACGACCGGTGTGGCCAGAGCCTTGAATATTGCACGGCGTTGTGCGACTTTACCATGCGGGGTTAGCGCATTTCGCTGTGGTGTCGTGTTAAAAAAAAACGACGAATTTATGCGCGCTAGCACCAAGTCGCCTTTACGTCATGGTGGTGGCGGCGGCGTGCCCGCTCTGAAAACGTCGGCGGCGGCGCCGAGCGGCGTGAGGAAATCAGGTGGCGGCGGTGACGCACAGCTCAGAGTATAGAGTATTCGGGATTCCGTCTGACCAGGTCTTCGTAAAGCTCGTCGTCAAAGGCGTTTGAGATGACTCCTCTTGTAGCTCCTGGTGGGGGTGCCACGTAAGCTACGCAGGGGTAAGCATGGGCTCAATGGTGTGTGAAGTCAGCATTTTTAGCAGCTCAGCTTCTGCGGAGTGTCTCATAGCTGCCGTAAATGTATTAGTGGTGGGGTGTATGCGCAGGCAGAAATCATAGGGTAGAGTCATATGGAGTGCGTCCTGCACTTCCTTCATGAGTCGAGGCGTTGGGACATCTCAGAGTCACAGTTGACCTCGCGGACGAAGGACGACGTGAATAGCGTTCGGTCGGAGTGGTGGCAGTTGTTTGCTGCGTTGTATAATGATGCGCGTCTCAGAGATAGCAGGTTGTAGGTGGGCCGGCATCTTGCCTCGGCCAGTGGCAGCTGCTTCGACGCAAACGATGTCACCGGCTTTCGGGCTGGGCACCTCGAAGGTTACGTTGGGTTGTGAAAGTGGTTTCTGGGAACAGGCTGGTCGAGACGCATAGGCTGTCTAGAGAACTGATGTCCAATGGCCTTCCTTGAACTCTTCAATGATCGTGTGGCCCTCAACCATTACTTCCATGATAAGGAGAGGTGTCGCTGCAGTGTCGACGTAGGAGCGGAGTCTCAGAGAGGCTTAGCTCGGATGCTCAGATTCTAAGTGTCACTAAGTGTTTGTTGCACACAGAACGTTGGAGCTGGCCTGAATTGGGCGTCGACTCTGTCTTCCTATGAGGCTTATGGGACTGCAGCAAAGGTTGGGTAGGATTAGCACGTACCGTTTGCCGGAGCCGACGTTGCAGGCTTCCACTCACGTTGGCCCCCCCTAGCAGCGAGTCGCAAATAGCAGGTCCCGAATGAAACGCGATATGCTCGCCTCTTTTCTTGCTGAGTGAGCACGCTGTGCACAGAATCGCTACGCTAGCAAAACTAAAAAGCTGACTAGTCCGTGGTGCTGGCTCGGTCTAAAATTGGACGCATTTTCCGCGTCAGGAAGGCGATTTTTAGCAAATATTGTTCACTGCCAAGAGTGTCATGAAGGTTTTCCCACGTACGCTGCCGAGTGTTATGCGTTAGTGAGATATTTGGGCGTGTATTGCATGTCATTGAATTTCCCATACGCATGGGATGCACTGGGTCAGTGAGCAGTGTTGAACCAGGAGTGGAGATAAGTGTTTTGAGTATCCGGCCACGAGGCTTTTTAAGGTAGTATCCCCACTGAGGGCTAAAAGAATTGAAGTCTCCAATCACCACAAAAGGTTGCCGAGCCGCCGTTTGGAGAGCCCTGTAGAAGAGTTTTGCGAAAGTGACCCGCTGTTTATTGTGGGGAACTGTACACATTAGGAATATGAATTGATGGAACACATCGCTTCTGGGGAAGAACAGAGATCATGCAGTAATGGGAAAGGAGGTCTAGGTCTCAATCAACTTGAACAGCCATATATGATTTGTGAACAAGTAGACTAGTAGGGATGCCGCCTGTATAGGAGCAGTAGCTGGAAAGGGTAGGGTTTCAACCGCATTCATGAAGGGATACGATAGCCTGAAGAGAGCCCCGAGATAGAAGAAAAAGCACTAGTGCACGCTTTCGCGTGTTCCCGAATTTCCCGCAGCCTTATTCAATGATTTCAAATTGACATGGTAGTGAAGATGTAAAGACGGAGTCGTCTTGATAAAAATCCAAAGATTTATGGTTCAACTACCATGTACTGCTCTTCTATTTGCAGAGTTGGAAGGGGAACGGAAGCTGCATTGATAGCCGGGGAAGTGGAACCGCCAACATTGCGTCGACGCGGGGAAGAATTGCTGCCCATAGAGGCCGAGTGCGAGCGAGTTGTTTTCAGGCTCAAATGGGTGAAAATCTAAGCCTGCACCGCCTGAAGCACCTGAGATACAATGTGTTGTACAATAATGGTAGACATGTTGCAGAGAATGGCAATTTCCATGCGACTAATGGGGCCCAACAATGGTAAGGTTTAGTCTATAGGAGGACGGTTCTGAGGTGCCCTCTGAGTTGGAGTCGCAGCTGGCGCTGCGGGGGTTGCAGTGGTATAACTACGCGGCTTGGGCGTAGCAGGATAGTTAAGTTTAAATGATAGCAATTTCTACGAATTGAGAAGCAGTTGGAGTTCTTGCCGATTCTTGCTGTTGCAGTTCGAGAGCTGCGATTCGCCGCGGAAGAAGAGTGGAGCGTTCTGTTTTTATAGAGCGGAGATCTCTACGAAAGAAGAGACAGGGGAGGGAAGGAGAGGCTGAGAAGCATTCATCTCTGCCCAGCTACTTACCTGAGGTGATCCCATGACAAGTGGTGGGCAGTGCATTGAGGTGGCTAGTGGTGAGGTCGGCTGGTCAAGGAGCAGTGCGCCAGGTTGGCTTTGGTAGCCGTTGGCAGGCCTGTTGTCGGGGTGCAGTCCACTTTGGGGTCTATGGTAGCTTAGGTTTCCAATACTTCCCTTGGAATCACGAGCACCGGTTTCTTGTGGGCCGGAGCAGAAGAGACATGTCGGGTTGCGTTCATGTTGAGCTAGGCCTTCAGGAGTGACTTCGACTTGAGTGCCAAGTGGATATAGTGACCGGGAGTAGGTTGCGGGCAAGCCGAGAGTCAATGACTAATGGTGCGGCAGAGAGAACAGGCTGGGCTAGTCTTCTTATTCGGGCGCACGCAGGCCACGACACTGTGGTAGAAAATGAAGCAGGGAGCCCCGCAGTGGTGGTAACATGGCTAAGGCTAAGGTGCTGACCTGCAGATCGCGGGATTGAATCCTGGCTTCACGGCGACGTTTTAAATGAAGCAAAAATACTGTAGGCCGATGTGCTCAGATTTCGGTGCACGTTAAAGATCCCCATGAAGTCGAAATTTACAAAGCCTCCACTGCGGCGTCTCTCATATTCATATGATGGCTTTGGGAGGTAAAACCACACATATCAATCAAGAAACAAAATACGAAGCGAGGAAGCTTCGTATCCTCAAAAGTGACCCCCCCTGCATTTCAGTCACGAAGTTGGCGGAACGCCAGGATAGTGCCTTGGGGCAATTCGACCTCATTTGATGTGCTGCGGGGTTTCAAACGGGTAGATGGGGATCATCCCACCCCTGCAGATTTTTTCTCATGGCTTTGCATGGCCCTTAAATCAGAGCATTGCATTGCATTGCTGAATAACTCAGGGGACGAATAGCAACTCATGATTATGGAGTTAGACAAAGAGAGCAGAAAGGTGGGTTTTATAATGAATCTGCAGGAAACGAAAGTAATGTACAACAACCACGGAAATGAGCAGCGCTTCTTGATAGGTAATAGTGCACTTCAAGTTGTAAAAGGCTATGTCTACTTAGGGCAGGTCATAACCACGGAGCCGAACCACGAGATTGAAGTAACTAGAAGAATAAGAATGGGGTGGAGCACATTTGGCAAACACTCTCAAATTATGACAGGTAGATTGCCACTATCCCTCAAGAGGAAGGTATATAACAGCTGTATCTTGCCGGTACTTAGCTACGGAGCAGAAACCTGGAGACTTACAAAGAGGGTTCAGCTTAAATTGAGGATGACGCAACGAGCAATGGAAAGAAAATTGTAGGTGTAACCTAAAAAGACAAGAAAAGAACAGAGTGGATTAGTGAACAAACGAAGATTAAGGATATCGTAGCTGAAATCAAGAAGAAGAAATGGCCATGGGCCAGGCATGTAGCGCGTAGACAGGATAACCACTGGTCTTTAAGGGTAACCAACTGGATACCCAGAGAAGGCAAGTGGGTTAGGGGGAGACAGAAGGTTAGGTGGGCAGATGAGATTAAGAAGTTTGCGGGTATAAATTGGCAGCAGCAAGCACAGGACCGGGTTAACTGGCGGAACATGGGAGAGGCCTTTGTCCCGCAGTGGACGTAGTCAGGCTGATGATGATGATGATGTTGATAATGGAATCAGAGCTGCTGGTCTCCCATCAGCAACTGAATATCCCCAAGCAGGCGCTACGCCATTGATAATGAGGTGACACTCTGAATAAAAACGTTTTCTTCCCACGCTGGCCACACTTGGAGTGCGCTGAACGAGTGTTCTCCCAAGTATGCACGAATCGCGTTACCGGCATGATCGGACGGGAGGATGGATTGAGCTCGAAAGGAGCACCTGCTTCAGCGCAACAATGTAGTCGTCACTGGAGAGTAAGGCTATGGCGTTGTCGCCCATTCACCTGACGCACCGACGTGGTAGAAGCTGCTGTGCGCGCACCATCCGTAAAGGGGAGCGAGGACAAGCTGTAGGTAGCCGCCTGGTGCTGGGCGATGGCGTGTTACCCTTTGGCCTTGGGCGCAGCCGCGGCCTGGGATAGCTTACACTCTAAGGCAAAATTACCCGAAAAAGGAGTAATGGAGCCCAATAGGCGCGTGCGATGAACGGATAGACCGTTGAGGAGCAAACACAGAGGGAAGCGTGCCGCGCGAAACCACTTAGTCTCCGAACACGCTCCAAAGGGATGAACCACCCGGCGATTGCAGGAAGCGCGAAAAGCGTTGCCAAGGTGACTATCCGTCCTTCTCCTGTGCTGGCTCTCTTTCCTCGTATATTGCTGGCGAATGTTCGCGTTGCGTCACGCTCGGATTGCTCCACCAAGGCCGCCTGGATTCGACGATCTAGGAAATACGACGTGGTGGTTGTGTGTACGCTTGAATGAGCAGGGGCTGCTGCTTTGGCGTTTCGCTGCACCTATGAAGTATGGAGCAAGTCTCGACACGTCACCAAGCCGCGCTGTATATCTCTGGCTTCAAGATAGTCACGACCAACACACGACAGCAACAGCTGGGATGGCCAATATAGCGGCCGAGAAGACAGCAGGCCTATCGGAAATATACTTCAGTCCAACTCAGGTAAGAAATCAGCGCTGGATTCTTGAGCAAGTAGGTTATCATTCTTTATTCTACTCTACTTCTCGCTTGTGCGATACGGATCGCGCTTGCCGGCAACGGGCTCGGTCGTGTTGTATATCGCATGCACGAAATGCATCGCGAAGGTGCGCTTCGGCGTCTGCAGTTCTGTGCTTTGCGACCGCCTGTAAATTGGCCGCCATTGCCGTCGACCTCCCATACGCTCGCTCAACGAGTGCTTGCCTGTCTTCACCGCCGCGACGAGGTCTGGGCTGACGATATTTGGCTGAGACCTCGTCGCTGTGTTGAGAGTCGTCGAAAACACATTGTGGATTCTCGTAAAAAGCTTGGTTGTAGTATGTCGCGTGCTGTAAGTACGCCAGCACGGCTGGCGGGGCTTTCGCTAGCGTCGGAACTTACTGAAAATGGGTCGCCATTACAGTTGGCTTTCCCGTCAGTCGGTCGCAAGCAGCTCAGCGCCGTCCTTTGGCCGCGGTGGCGGGCCCGCGTTTGCGTGCTGCACTCATTCGAGTTTGTGAAAAAGGGCCGCATTACCGTCGATTTCTTCGGTGCGGTTGATGGTGGTGGCCAAGCGTGCGCTCGCTCTCCTGTTCAGAGTTCGCTGGCGGCAAACACTTCGCGTGTAGCGCCGTGTTTTGTCTCGTGTTCGCTTGCTCAAGCTAGACGACGTCGCTCGCTTTGCACTCGCCGACTTGTGAGCTGCGTGGTAGTTCGCGGAGTTGTGTCAGCGGCCGCCGCTCCTAAGCTGTTGTGCTACAGAGATCAAAATGAGTCTTCGATGATGTGTGACTTCACGGTGAAATTATTAGCATGTCATATCTCACGTATGTTTTGATTTCACCTATCACGTATTTCTCATGTGCATTTGTATTCATCCTCTGTCACAAGTGACTCACTATTTTACATACTTATTTTGCAGCCGTGGGCACACACCGCGCTGAAGACTGTGCGCTGGCGTCTGCGATGCCTGTCATCCATCTCTTTCGTCAGAGCAGCTTGAGAAGGACTGTGCGAGATGTGAAGATAAAGTTATTTGTATGTCATATTTTAACGCTTGTTTTTATAATAACGTGCACGTACTTGTCATATGCGTGCATCTTCATCTTCTGTCACTTGTGTCTAACAATTTTTGCTATACTATTGTACGTGCAACCGTGGGAACACAACAGGCAGAAGGCTGCGTGCACTGCATCTTCAATGCCTGTCATCTATCGCTTCTGCCGGAGGAGCTCCACAAGGAGTGAACAAGATTTGACAACGAGACTGGGCTTGTACACTTCACCATGAATTCACTTTGAAAATTGTAGAAATTCCATGAGTATGCAGAAAATAAAAGATTTCCATGTCTCACTTTCGTCTTTCGTTGTTGCCGTGACTACGAAAGAAGTTACATACAGGTGGCTAACTACTTTTCGCGTGTTTTTTCTGCTCACTTTGTTGCTCACACCACTAAAAAACAGGCGAAAAAAGTACTAGGTCTGGCGGAAAATAAACAAAAAACAACGTTTTAACTGGGGACAAAAAGTTCATCCTATTGGAGCACTTGAGTGGATCAACCGTTTGTCCGGCAAGGTGCAACTGGGAGGACTAACGATTGCCCGGTAAGATGTAAATGTGGAGAATAACAGTTGCTCTATAAGGCGCAATTGTGAGGAGTAAATGATAGTTCATTGAGGTGAATTGTGGGCCTAACGTTTACTCACTAATGTGTAAATGTGAGGACTAAATGTTAGACCCTTGAGCTCGTCTGTGGGGACTAACTGTTAGACCCGGTACCGTTAATTTTTAAAGGGATTAATGGTTGTGACAGCCTCAATAGTGCCCAAAAGGACGAACCACACACCTTATTAACACCCTTTTGCCTTAGAGTGTACGGTTCCAGAGTTTCACCAAGTCACCTAAATACTTGTTTTCCGCAGGCATGGCTTGCTCAGAAGAGCAAGTCTCCGTCGTCACAACATAACGTGTTGTCGGTTCGTAGTTCGTAACGGTGGTGGTGGCCGCTACCACACTTAAAAAACCCGGGCGTTCCGGAGCTAGGCCTAACGGGACGCGGTCTAGTTCAGCGTCGCGTCGGCTTGGAGATAAAACACGCAGAAGTTCTCGAAAATGTGGCCCACCTAGACACAGGTGGTAGGCACTCGGAGCAGAGAGCTTGGCGGTGACGATGGGACCAAGATGTTTCGCAACTGACGTGATGAACCACAGTATTTGTTGATCATTGTCGGAGCTGATGTGGGAGCGTCCGTCACCATTTAGTGCTCCGCACGTCTCTCATCGACGCACTCAAGTGCCTTTTTGGGATTTGCATGATCACTGTTGATAAAGTGGATGATACGTTAGCTAATGTTAGCTCAATCTGGCCTTTGTTGGGTTACAGAGGAAGTATGCTGTTTTAGGAGCGAAGTTCTTAGTCTAACCGTTTCCTGTGTCATGCGTAACCGGCAGTATCAAACTGACAGACAGACAAACACACAGACAGACAGACAGACAGACAGACAGACAGACAGACAGACAGACAGACAGACAGACAGACAGACGGGCGGATGGATAGACGGATGAACGGAAGCATGGACGAAATCACGGTCGGACACACGGACAGCTGGACGGGCAGAAATAAGGACGGACGAATGAATGAACGGATAGACGAACGTATGCCTGGACGAACACATGGACAGACGTATAGACGGAGATATAGACCCACAGACAAACTGGCATGTAGACGGATCAACAGGCACACCGACAGACAGCCTAATACACGTTTTGCCGCACTCATCATCATTCACTACTATACTGTGGTTTCTAGAGCGGCAGCACTTTGCTCATTCATTTGTGGTCTAACGAATCAGTTGTGCGTCACTTTGCTAAGCTCCAAGACGCAGGTTTGATACCATGCACGGCAGTCGCAATTAGATGAAGTTGAAATTCCAGATTACCCGTGTGTTTGGATTTAGGTGCTCGCCTGCTGCGGCGTTGTAACAGTTAGGTTGCTCGGTTGCTGACCTGAAGCTCGTAGGTTTCATCGTTTGCCTGGCGGTCCCAGTTCAATGTCGGCAAAACGGTCGAGGACCATGTTCTTTCCGATGTCAGTGCCAGATCAAAAACTCTACATATTCGACGCTTCTGGAGCCATCGACTGCGACGTTCCTGAAATTCTCATCATGGTTTTTCGACGTAAAACCTCAGATTTTCTCGTTACTTCAGAGAAAGGTGCGCATAAAAACTCCGTGCTGTATTATAAACCAAGAGTCTCCCACTCTGACGTATCTCTCAGTCATGTGGTGCTTGGTTTGGGCACGGTAAACCGATAATTGTTACTTGTACAGCGTTAAAATAACGAGCAAGAAGTCAAGGCGCTTACAGGATGGGACACAGGGCTGTGTGTATACCATGGCCTTTTGCTTGTTATTTGGAAGCTGTAACACAATCGACCAGTAACAACTGGCCCAGTTTGTTGTGCGCCTAAATTGTTATGATGTACTAGTTGTCTATCAGATGCGAACGAGCATTTTAACTGAACTTTGTGAGGGTAAGTGCCCGTGTCTCCATGCCAACGCGCCGCAACGCGCTCGCCTCACCGCAGGTGTTGAGGTGGTGCAGAGTAAGTCACGCGTTCCTTCGCAGTGCGTGGGACGTCACTCTCCCTCGCCTGCTGCGCGTTCGCCGTGTGTCACCTCTTTCGCTTCTCCTCTACGCCGCTCGCAACATTTGAGCGGACATCGAGTGAACAATCTTTCAGTTCACTTGTCTGGATGGAGAGAACGAGGGAAAGTGAAGCTCTTTTGCCCGCCGAAGCATGCGCTGAAGCTATGTCGCCCAACTTTGCTGTTGCCGCCATTGCGAGGGATAGCAGAGCAGATCGCGTTCATGAATGTTGACACCGCACCTTGCAACACAGACGAGGCTCGAGCGAGGAAAACTGAAAGGAAGCGGCGGTAATGAAGGACCAACGACACCAACGAGGCTCATGTGAAGCGTTCCGATCACGTTTGGGAATGAAGATGGCCTGCGGGTAACACCAACTAGACATCAGCCTAGAAAGCCGAGCGCAAGGGTCTTCAACGCGTCGGCAACACCGACGAGACGAGAGCCAAGGAAGCCGAGTGGAAGCACGGACAGCGGAAGGCCAACGCATCACCGTCGTCGGCGACGTATCGAAAGCACCACATGCTCTCCATCGAAGCGCCCATCCGCAAGCACCGGGATCCGCCGGTCAATCCTGAGGAGACCTGGAAAAGCAATGTAGAGCCCCCCGAAGACGCTGCTGCTCCAAGTGCGTTGCCGTGCGCGTCGGCAACGTTGGGACCTCGCACTGTTCCTCCCTCCCAACCTGCTGAAGGAACAGGTTCAGCATGCTCCGCCGTGGTGGTCTAGTGCGTAAGGTAATCGGCTGCTGGCCCGCAGGTCACGGGATTGAATTCCAGCTGCGGCGGCTGCATTTTCGTTGGAGGTGAAAATCCTGTAAGCCCGTGTGTTGAAATTTGGGTGCACGTTAAAGAACCCCTGGTGGTCAAAACTTCCGGAACCCTTCAGTGCGGCGCCTCTCATAGTGAAATGATGGTTTTGGGACGTTAAACCCCACATATCTATCGAACACGTTCAGTGCTCTCTGGAGAAAACGCTGACTGCTTGTGACAAGGCGTGTTGATGAGCGCTTCTTATAGTGGTGGGAGACTTCAGAGCTCACGTCTGCGGAAAAGGAGGAGAAGGGCTCGTTGATTACATGCGTGACGTGCACTGGCTGAAGTGCGTGTCGGAACGAGAACTACCCACCACGACAAGGAAAACCGTGCATCGATCAGGCCTTTGCCGATTTCGACGTCAATTTTCTGCAGGAACCTCTCATCGCGGACTTCAGCAGTCACAAGGCCGTCGTAGTCTAGACAAAACGCGAGCCAGCTCTGGTCCAGCACACGTGTCTACTCTGAAGAAACGACAAGACTTACGCGAGCTATCACTTCAAAGGAATGTTTCAGCGCGAACCCCAGAACCCAGCCCCGCCGCGGTGGTCTAGTGGCTAAGGTACTCGGCTGCTGACCCACAGGGCGCGGGTTCGAATCCCGGCTGCGGCGGCTGCATTTCCGATGGAGGCGGAAATGTTGTAGGCCCGTGTGCTCAGATTTGGGTGCACGTTAAAGAACCCCAGGTGGTCTAAATTTCCGGAGCCCTCCACTACGGCGTCTCTCATAATCATGTAGTGGTTTTGGGACGTTAAACCACACATATCAATCAACCCCAGAACCCAGTCTAAAACCGTTCTACCGGGGACACCAGCAGGGCGCAATGCTGCTGCTTCGCGACCCATCAGTGTTCCCTTTGAGGCGATGTCGTGAATTTCAGGGGCGAAGCTCCTTAAGGCGTGGGTCGTCCGTTTACTGTATGCAGTAGCTGCTTCTTGGTTTAGTTATTCAAAGTCGGCTGGAAGGCGGTAATTGTATATGAAGAATAGATCTTGGAAAGATGCGAGATGGTGGTGGTACTTGGATTGTCCACTAGATGAATGGACAGATGAACGGACGGACGCATGAACGGGGAGACAGACGGGTCGACAGAAAGTCGGACAGAAAGACCAATGGATGGACAGACAGACAGACAGAGACAGACGGAGATGCGTACACAGACGGTCCAGCTGAAGCACGGATGGACGGACAGACGAACGAATGGACACAAGCATGGATGGACGGACGGAAGCTAGCACGGATGGACAATTGAAATCACGCATAGCCGCTTCGCACCACTCATCACCATTCACTGCGTGGATATGCTGTGATTTTTTAGGCGCGTAGCACCTCTTTGACTAGCCTGTGTAACGCTGTCCCTCTTCCCGCACCCTTCTCTCACCGCAGGTGTTGGAGTGAAGACAAGTAGCTGACGCCTTCCTAGCAGTGCGTGGTGACGTCTCTCTCTCTCGCCTGCCTTGCACTCGCCGCGTGTAAACTCTCCCTTGCTTCACCTTCTACACCAAAAGCAACGCTCGAGCCCACTCCTCACGTGGACATCATCTCTCCCTCACCACCCGCTTCCATCTTTCGGCGCTGGAGCTTGCCGTACAATCGCGCCGAAGGGTGGGTGCCGCCGCGGCATGCTTAAGCATAGTGGTCGCGTACCTTCCCCAGCTGTCGCCAATGTTGCAAGGAAGAGCGAAGCCGATCGCGTTCACGAATCGCGACGTCAACACCGACGAAGCGGGAGCCAGGGAAGCCGAACACAAACGTTGGCAGTGGAAGACCAGTGACGCAGACAAGAAGCCAGCTAAGAATACCGATCGCGTTCGAGAATACGGATAGCGCACGGGTAACAACAAAAAGACGCGAGCCAAGGAAGCCGAGCGCAAACGTCGTGAACATGTCCTGCCTACCGTGTCTGCATTTCAAACAAACGTTTACTCGAACGAAAGATGTTACAAATGATGCTGAATACGAGGAGTGACGTTATCATCATCGGAAGATTAGGTCTGGATTCGGAATAAAGAAGAGGTCGATGGGTGGGCTTCGCCATGGGCACGACGGCTCATTCTTTTCTCTCCATTTTGGTGCCATGAAACCAGGGAGGAAGGACCTTCGGAGGTGAGATGGAGTGGACTCCACGAATTTCGACCGGAGTCGCAGCATCCAGGACTTTTGTGAAGCCATAGAGAGTAAAGCTGATGTGCGAGGCCTAACCACCACTGAGACCTGGGAGGGCGACTCCGGTTGAAACTGAGACCACTAGGAGCACCCATGGACTGACGTGAGAACAGGCATCGTCTGGAGGTTCGAGACGGGAGGCCTCACGTCTACTTCGGCTCCATTCCTACTCGTCCTTCACGACGACGGCCCGATGATCACACGTCAAGGAAGTCCACAGGTCAATGACGTACATCTTGGCTGTGCAGCCCCGTGAGTACAAACATCGTCTGGAGGTTCGCGAAACGGCAGCCCTAACGTCTTCTCCCGCTAGTTACTGACTCGCCCTTCATGACGATGGCCCGATATGCACAAGATCATGAAGAACGACAGCCCGACAAGTGACTAATATTCGTTGTGCAAACCTTCTGCGATGGATGCCATGTTGACTCCGACGTTGTCTTGTGATATGGCCGGCCAGTGACTTCTCACGGTTCCGACACTAGACTGGGTCATGCAGGCCATCTACGAAAGGTGGAGTCAAACACGCAATGCTATCACGCAGGTCATTGCAGGCGTCGAAGGCCTTCGGCAATTGGATTGCGCACAAATCTGTGAGTAGCGACGCGTTCACCGAGTTTTGATTGAGCAGTATGGGGAACTCAAAGAAATCGACAAGGAAGTAGAGGATGGAGTAGACATCAGTTAGTATGAGGCAACAATTACCGGCGTGTTGCCTGTAGCGCAAATAATGCGGCTAATGCAGAGCGCATAGCCAGCTCCCGTCCAGTCAACTAACGAAGCTGATCGGTTCCGCGAAGGCGAACGTTTTCGCGGAACCGATCGGGAAAAAAAGGAGACTTCTTCATTTGCACGGTTCACGAGCGGAGCCGTCAAGGTCGCCCACGTTCGGTATCGGAAAGAGAAGGCTTACTTGGAAAAGCGTCTGGCAAGAGGCAGGTCAGGCGCCACAGTCTGAGTTTAAGCCACTGTTGTGCACGCGTGCCATTGAGAATGACGCGGGGACGCGAGCACTTTGATGACCGAGACATAGTGGCGGCAGGGAGACGAGCATAACCTCCCACTGTTCGTCCTTACCGAGTGCTGTTAGGATGTCGGGGCGCCTCGCTGTCGCATGCACACCTGGTAAGCGCACGGAGCCCAACGGTGTACCCACCTCTCTTAGGGAGGCTTCTACGAAGCAACAAATAATGAGAAAACTGACGAGGCTCAAGCGTGAGAACGGCTTGATGGACCAGATGGGCAGGCGTGGATTGGCTGTCAACGCACCACCCATTCAACGTCGCGTGGGACCACATGACATTGTCGACTTCCTCGCAGAAACGCAAGGGATGCCCCAAGGACCTTTGTGATCTCCTTAGCCAGGCTGGTACACCTCACCGCCACGCAGGCAGTACGCTGACCCAGTTAGGGGCTGATATTTGCGTCCCTATTCAAAAGAATAAGGTCTGCAACCGATAGAGTCGCGGTTTCTCTACGACGAACTACCAAACATTCTCAGCCACCACCGATGACGACACGGCAAAGCCCAAAAAACTTGCTTGAACCCGTTCGCAGCTGCAACGTCGAAACTTCGCAGCCAGAAGAAGGGCTGGCGACGCAACGTAGAAGCAGCGCAGAAAACCGACGTAGCCTTGATCGGGTGCCAAGACCCAAACACAACGCAAAACGACGAACAAGTGACCTCGACATTCTAATCGACGGTCAGAACGTCACCGATCTCATCGACACTGCGGCCGACTATCCTATCATTAGTAGGCTGTTTGCCACGGAGCTGAAGTAAGTACAAACCGCATGAACACAAAATCTAGACTGCTAGAGGCCACTTGATAACGCCGATTATAGTTTGCACAGCCAGAGTCACAATCAACAAACGGACTTATCCTGCGAGCTGTGTTATCCTACAACAGTGCTCCAAGGACATGATACTTGACATGGACTTCCTCAGTCACCATGGTGCCATCATCGACCTGAGGTCTAAACCCTTAACACTAACACCAGAAAACCACAGCCCTTTACAGCGCCGGAGAACGACGCATTGAATATAATAGAAGACCAGGTCACCGTGCCTTCTTTCTTCAGCGTGATCATTTTTTTCAGCTATCGGAAAAACTGAAATTCTTGAGGGCCTCATCGAGGGCGATCAGCGCCTACTTCAAAAGCGTCAATTTTGCGTCGCAAGAGGCATAGCCCAGCTGCGTGCTGTCAAAGCAAACGTGGTGCTGACAAAATCAAGCCTGAATAGACACTCTAACGTTGCTATGACAGTCAACTACATCGACGAATTTATGGATGCCAGATGTTTTTTCGCTGTATTCGATGCTGGCGAGGCTGCTTCAATGAATCAAGGTCACAAAGAAGACTTCGACGTCAGCCTGAGTCTTTTGAAGTGCGATCAAGTCCCTGCTCCCTCAATTCAAGGACTGCTTTTTTATCATCGAGAATTAGATGAACCCTATTCACGAAGTATCACATCGTAACATAAAAAAGTTCCCTACCAGTTCAAAAATGCCCCTAATGAGTTCAGATGCACAAACGTGACGCCATGAAGAAACAAGTAGATGAAATGCTATGAGACGACATCATTCAGCCATACAAGAGACCTTGGGCGTCACCCATGCTATAATGAAAAAAAAAGGACGGTACCTACGCTTTGGCAAAGATTTCCGCTGCCTGAACAAAATGACTAAGAAGGACGTGTACGCTCTCAAACGTATAGACGACGCCCTGGACCAATTCCTTAGTGCGAGGTACTTCTCGTTCATGGACGAACCTCAAGACTGGCTTTTGGCTAATTGATGTTGACGAGACAGATCGAGAGAAGACAGAGTTTATCTCTCCATACAAATTCCTCATTTCAACGCCATGCTATTTGGCTTTTGCTTGGTGTCTGCGACGTTACAGCGTGTTATGGACATCGTGCTGGTGGTATTGAAGTGGCAGACTTGCCTCGTGTAGTCTCAAAACGTAGTCGCGTTTTCCCCAAGGTTTTGCGAGTATCTCCAGCGCCTTAAAGCAGTACTTCAGACTATGAAGGCCCCCGGGCTCACCCTGAAGCCAAAAAAATGGCACTTCGCGTACAAGAAGCGCTTCTGGGACACGTGCTTGGCTAATGTAGAGTCTGCCCAACCCGCGGAAAACACCGACCAGCGCTTATTTTACACGACTCACGGACAAGAAGACTGTAGGCTGATTCCTCGCATTCTGTGTCTAATACAACGAATTTTCGCAGATCACTGAGGTGCTAACTCGCCTCACGAAAACCGACGTCGAGTTCAGGTGGGAAACAGCACAAGAGGAAACATTTAAGGAATTTAGACGAAGCCTCTAGACAACATCGATACTTGCACATTACGACGAGTACGCCGAAACAGAACTACACAGCGACGGAAGCAGCGTAAAACTAGGCGCCATCCTTGTGCAAAGGACGAACGACCTGGAAAGGTTTATCAGTTTTTATAGCCGGTCGCTATCAAATTCCGAAGCCAACTGTTCCACAACAAAAATAGAATGCCTTGCCATTATCTGGAGAGCGTCAAAGTTTCGCCTTTACCCCTACGGTAGGCCTTTCAAAGTTGTTAGTGACCACAACATTCTGTTTTGGCAAGCTAACTTGAAGGGCCTTTCGGTCACCTTGCATGGTGAAGCCTAAGGATTCAATAATTCGACATTACCATCGTGTACAAATTCAGAAGGTAACAATCCCATGTTGACTGCCTGTCTACGCCCCCCCCCTCGTCGATCTACCACCGTAGGACTACCAAGATGATGAGTGCTTCTTGAGAAGCATCGCGCGTTATGATGTAGGACGTGCTGCGTTCGGCTCCACTAATTTTCGGCTGGAACCATGGGCAACTTCACAGTACCCCGTCAAGACCAGCATCAATCGTTTCGGCAACTCACAGGCAACACGCGGATACCAGTGTCATCCAAGTGGGCCAGTTTTTACCAACTTTACGGCCGATCATCACCCGACCACGTAGGCGACGCCATTAAGCAAAACGGCGACGCCGACGCGCGGCGGCGTGGGACCGGCTTTCCCAGGCATGATGGACGCTACTCTCCTGCAGCGTGGATACGACCCACATGCCATGACGTGGGAGAAGATTACGACTTCCAAAACGCCAAACTGTGCTTCTTCACCGAGGTTTCGGAGCCAAGCTCTCAACGACGCGGTGGAACACCGCTCGCAAGCCAACGCCAAGAAGGCGGCGTCCGCCGCTGCCCCGGCATCCGGCACGCCAGTTGACAAGACGCAGCCTCCCGCTTCGCGCACTGTGTGACGCAAGGGCAAGTTTCTCACCAAATGGAAGCCTCGCCCGTTTCCAAAACCAAGTCCGGACGACTATGTAATAGTCGTAAAGCCACGAGAGTGCATCTCATTGCGTGATGCTTTCTCAGAGAACTGGTACGGGACCGCGTTTAAGGCATACCTCGGGCTGAAGCGAGCTGAGACGCTGACAGTTATTCCATCGAGAGAGCAAAATTTGATCGTAATTCACACCCCGGACCCTGACACGGCAGACAAAATTATCGGGGACTTCGCGGTAAACATCGAGCACAGGCAGGTTCTGCTCAACGGGTACCTGCGACAAGATGGTAGCAATGTCTGCCACGGAGTCATCGTAGTTCGCAACACAGATACGACGGAGACGCTCTGAGAGAGCGTACGCTGGGGGTCAGGCACCATCGTCGAGGTGCGTAAATTTGGCACATCGAACAAGGCGCGTGTAATCTTCGCCGGCAAGGAGAAGCCACGCTTTGTTCAGTACGACACAATGCTGATCCCCGTCAAACCCTACTACCGGACGATCCCGGCCTGCGGCAAGCGCGGTGTCATCGGCCATCGGATGGACACTTGTCCCAACCCACGACCGGATACGTGTGGCCTGTGTGGACAGCAGGTTCCGCTTGTGGAGGAGGGGGTGCGGGACCCTCATGAATGTGTACCCGTATGTTCTGTGTGCGGTGGAGCACATGCCACAAACTCTCGAGCATGTACGGCCAAGTACTGTAATTCCAAGGTGGCCGCACAACAGGGCGGAAAGTCCAAAAGGGCGTCCAAGAAACGACGCAAAGATCAGACTCCCAGTGAGCCACCACGCCGGGAAGTCACCAAGACAGACAAACCTGCTTCCCCAACTGGAGGAACCGAAAAGCAGCCGACGTCGCAACCATGCGGCGAAGCCAGGCCATGGGCCAACGCCGTCAAAAACGGAAACCAGGTGGGTGGTACGGGTGGAGCTGCCTCCTCATCCCCCCCTATCATCCCCTCTTCATCGCGTAACGCCGACCAAAATATTATTGCCAAACCAGGCACAAATCGAAGCGTTACAGAAAAGACTAGTGGCAGCCGAGGCCAAAAATACCCAACTAGTCTCCCCTCCTCCTCCTCCCGCAGTAGAGGTAATGGAGAGTGAGACCGGGGCAGCGGCAGCGGACGCGGTTGCCGCACTCGAGGCTCGTGTGAACACCCTTGAGGTCCGTATGGACAGCCGTATAACTGCCCTCGAAACCAAAATCTTAGCGGCTGTAAATGCCGCCATTGCTAAAATTACAGAAACCATCCCAACCCTGATAGCCCAACAAGTTGCGCGTTTCACCAAACGAGCCGGCCCAATTAAGGACGTGTCTGGCCGGTACCTTAAAACGCTTCGACGACAGATCGAATTTGAGGATGATGACAGCTGCTACGCCTCCGGAATTGAGGACAGCCCCCTCCCCACGAGTGCTGTCTCGGGAGCACCGCCACCGCAATCGCTCGTTAACTCCACTGACCATGGCAGGCACCCTTAGAATTCGGAAGTCCCCACGATCCAATACGGCCACTCCCATACAAATCACCCAGTGGAATTGTCGGGGCTTTAAGGCTCACACTAAGCGTGCCAACCTCCGGCTTTTCCTCGCAGCATTTAAAACCTTCCTGCGGTGGTAGCCCTCCAGGAGCCAGGGAGTGCTGCCACACTCACAAACTATACTACGTTTCAGCAGGACCCTTTATCTTGTATCTGCGTGCACAAAAACTATACGGCTAACCTAGTTGATCTCGACCTTAAGCCAGCTTTCTCGTTTCGTGATGGTGACACTCCTTCCGCTGCGTAAACAAAACCCACCACTGCACGTGCTAAACATTTATCACTCACCGAAACTAAGCAACATTACATTCGCAGACCTTTTTAGCCGCGCCTTAAAGGCTGCAGGCAGGGACCCTCTGGTGATCGTGGGTGATTTTAGTGCCCCCAGCACACTGTGGGGGTATGCACGTGAAGAGAAACGCGGACGTAAATTGGCGGAACTTATGTCCACGCTGGGCCTAACTCTTCACACTGACCCTGCCTACCCAACTCGCGGGGGTAACTCCGTGACCCGGGACACATGTCCAGACCTTACCCTCACAAAAAACATCCAGTATGCGTATTGGGTCAACACTGAGGAGACCCTGGGCAGCGACCACTGCATACTCAACACCACCATTCGCAGCTATCCTTTGGCAAGACCCTACGGAGAGGCAAAATTACCCGATTACACGAAGTTTCGGCAAACATACGCCAATACGACACCCATTGAGGAGCAAGGATACCATGCTTGGTCCCAGCAACTGGTTTCCTCAATACGCTCCACAGAAACACAAATTAAACTCTCCGAGGCGACTCCGGCGGTGGATAACCATCTCCTTCACCTCTGGGAGGCCCGGTGCAGCCTCGTCACCCGATGGTGCCGGCAAAAACACAACCGAAAGCTCAAAATTCGCATCGCTGAGCTTACCCAGCGAGCAGCAGAGTACGCGGCCCAGCTCACTGACTCTAACTGGGTGGACCGTTGCAACACGGCTGCTCTACAAATGTCCAGCCGGAGTACCTGGCGCATCTTCCGCGCCTTGATTGGTCCGACCCAAACTCGAACAGAGACACAAAAGCATCTGCGACGAGCATTTCACAGCTTCGACGGAGACACAGCCAAATTGGCATGTAAACTCCGAGACCAATATCTATGCACACAGCAGGACTCCCGAGGGCCGGAGTACTCGTATGCAGGTACCGAGAACGCGGAGCTGGATCAACTGTTCCAGTTACACGACCTGAAGGCAGCCCTTGCAAAAATGAGGCGAAGAACGGCGCCGGGAAGGGATAAAATTACCGTGAAATTACTTGCCAATCTTCCTGACTCGGCCTACACCATGCTCCTTGCCTACATCAATTCCATTTGGATCGGGAAAACAAGCCTACCAATTGAGTGGAAGACCGCCCTGGTCACCTTTATACCCAAAGCGGGCAAAGCCATTAATGCGGACAACCTCCGCCCCATCTTCCTTACTTCTGGTGTGGGAAAATTAATGGAGACGATGGTGCGCGACAGGTTGTCCACGTTCCTGGAGACCAAAATTGCATTTGCAGACACCATGTTCGGGTTCCGCCCACACCGGTCCGCGCAAGATGTCTTGCTTCAGCTCGAACATGAGATCCTCGATCCAGTCGAGTATGCCCTGAATGACAAAGTTGTGCTCGCTTTGGATCTGAAGGTGGCCTTTGATAACGTGACCCACGAAATTATTCTAACACATCTCTCACAGGTGGATTGCGGCCAAAACACTTTCAACTATATTAAAGAATTCCTCACTGACCGACAATCATACATTCGGATTCAGGACTTTGAACACGGCCCTTACCGATTGGTCCTCTCGCCCCTCCTATTCAATGTGGCAATGATGAGACTCCCCGCTCAGCTGGCGAAAGTCGAAGGCATACAGCATGCGCTGTACGCCGACGACATCACCATATGGGCGTCACACGTCTCGGCAGGAGACATAGAGGCAAGCCTGCAACAAGCGGCGGACATCGTGGATGACTATGCCCGTCGCTGCGGCCTTCAGTGCTCCCCGTCCAAATCGGAATTTGTGCACATACGCCCATCACCAAAGTGCACCACAAAAATCGACCCCTTCATTCACAGCGGACCCATACCCGAACACGATGAGATTAGAGTACTAGGGCTTTTTATACACAAAAATCGCAGAGCACACACAACATTGGCCAAATTGCGTAAGGTGGGGGACCAGGTGGGCCGGACGGTCCGCCGGGTCCTACACCTGCGCAAATCCGACGAGAATGCACTCGAGACATTCTCCGCAAAATCTACAAGTGCGCCCTCGACCTTCCTGTCAGCACCTCTAACCAGTGCCTTTTGGGCTTGGGAATGGTGAACACCTTCAAGGAGCTGAGAGAGGCGCACTTGACAAACCAATATACTAGACTATCTAAAACACCGTCGGGACGCCGCCTCCTTGCCCGGCTACACATCAATCATTCAATACACACGGAAGAGCGCGGACGGATTCCAGAAGTTTGGCGATACTCCTTGCACGTGCGCCCTCTTCCGGCTAACACGACCCGAGACCACTACAGTGGCCGACGCCTCGCGCGGGCGGAAGCCTTGGCTCGACACTACGGCCACAAATTCGGAGTATTCTACGTGGACGCCTCCAGCCCGCACCACGGTTGTTGGTACACGGCTGCGGTCGTCCACCAAAACACCGTTGTAAACGGACTCGCATTCCGTGCACATAACATTACGCACGCGGAGGAGATCGCCATCGCACTAGCCGCCACAGATCAGGACTCGAGGGTCATAATCACCGACTCAAGGGGTGCTTGTCGCAATATTGAACAGGGATGCATTCCGTACCGTGCTTATAAAATTTTGCAGAACAGCAGCTACCTAGGTGCCCCCGCGCACCGAACGATGATATGGGCTCCGGCTCACACGGGCCTCGATGGTAATGAGACGGCCGATGCCGCCGCCCGCGCACTCACTCTCCGGGCACCATCCTCATCCCCTACCGATCCGGAACTCGAACCCAATCCCGCCTACATCTTTAAGGAGGTCACACAATTTTATCAATCCGGCCATTACGTCTATCCGAAACCCTGTAAGGGCCTTACAAAGGCGGAGGAGCGAATCCTCCTTCGCCTTTACACTAAAACTCTATTGTGCCCGGCAATCATAAAACACTTTGACCCCGCTTGCACGGTGAAGTGCCCGCATTGTGAGGAAAATTCCTCTGACATTTTCCACTTGGTGTGGGCATGCCAAAAAACTCCAAACCTTACCGCACTACCCAAACCTTCGCGGGAGGACTGGGAGGCAGTCCTGCTCGGCTGCTCTGACCTGACGGCCCAACGAGCCCTGGTAGAGCGTGCCCGGGCCGCGGCCAACGCCAATGGGCTCCGGTAAGAGGGAGCCCACCTAGTTTTTGTACGAGGCGGTCCCTTAAGAATCGTTCCCACCCTCCCTGTAAATAACATCTGTAAATAAATGTTTTTCAGCAGCAGCAAATGACAGTGAGCCGACCCGGAACTGAAGGGCGTAGTGGAATACCTTGATGGCCGCACCATCTTCGTCCCAAAAGTATTCATGCGAGGCCTGGCATTGTTTTTCTTGAATATTGGCGTCCTCGTAAAGAACTTCTCTGTGGCACAAGCCAGCTACCTTACCATTGTACCATCTGCAATGCGAGCTGAACTTCTGCAGGCCCTACACGAAGACCCAACGGCTAGCCACCTTGGTTTTTCCATAACGCTCACGAGGATACAAGTACGACTGGCCACGCCTTTTCCTGATGTCGCTCCTTACGTGAGGACATGCCAGGACTGCCAACGACGAAAGACATCTCTGACTAGGCCAGCCGGACTTCTTCAGCCCATCAAGCCACCTCATCGACCGTTCCAGCAAATCGGAATGGACTTACGGGTGTCGTTCTCGACGTCGAATTCGAGGAACAATTAAATAGTCGTAGTTGCTGACTACCTCTCGCACAACGCCGAGACAAGGACCCAGCCCGGAGGCAGTGCCGCTGAGGTAGTAAAGTTTTTCGTCGAGAACATTGCCCTGTATCACGGCGTACAGCTAGACAAGTCACCGCCAGACAACCGGTCACCATCCACAGACCAATAACGGAGCGTCTTATTAGGACCACCCCCGATGTGCTGGCCATGTAATCAACGTCGAACAGAAGACATAGGATGCAACTCTTCCGTACATGGGGGACTCACTCTCTTGATTTCGCGCCGTCCGGTTGTTCCTCCGCGATCTCTGATGACAGCAATGCTCTGGCCCACTAGCTTACCTACGCCATCTCTTGACGCCGACAAGAGCTCTCGCCGAGTGGTGCCCCGTCCTGGGACTCCTGCGACCATGTTCATCTTTGCTATCTTCTCCTTACTTCCGTATGTGGTCTCTCTGTCTTGCGCCTCTCTCTATTTTCTATACCTTTATTCCTCCCTATTTTTTCAATTCCTTACCCCCATCCTTCGCGAGCTACTGTTGAGTTGTCGCACTGTAATGCAGACAGTAACGGGGCTCACATTTTTCTTCGTTTCGCTGTTTTAAGAATCACTTCCCCCGGTAGATGACCTTCGCGTACAACACTACCGTACATGATTGTCTTGAAACTCGCCCAATCAACCATATTGACAAACAACAGTACAAGCTGGTGTATGAAAGGAACGCGGTCATGACGTTCGACGCCATGTTACCCAATGTCAGCGACGAAAAAAACATCAACATGACTGGGTACCTTCAGCGCGCCGAATAAGCTCGACAACACGCCCACGTGCACATCAAGAAGCAACAGACGATTGACAGTCACCGTTACAATCTTCGACAACAATTCAGGGAATACAATCCCGGTGACCGTGTTTGAGTGCAAACGCTGATAAGCCGACGTGGACTGAGAGAAAAGCTCCTGCAATAGTACTTCAGACTGTACAGGGTAGTTCGACGTCTTGGTACTTTCGACAACGAGGTTGACTCCCACTGCATCACAACCTTTCAACAGCTGCGTGCGCCCTCAAGCCGTTCATTTCGTGTGCCTCAAGCAGTTTCATGCGTGTACCTAAGGACTGTATTCTGTGTTGTTCTTGCTGTGCTTTTTGGGTGTATTTCTACTTTATTTTCTTACTTTATATTTGTACTTTTGTTGCTTTTGCTAAAGCATCGGGGAGACGACTCTGTCAGAAAGGGACAATGCCACATTTCATTATTCCTTCCTCTGTTTTGTTATCATCTTGTTACACTGTCAGTAATTCTCAGCGCTAACCGCACCTGCAGTGTTCGAGAAGCTTCAGAGCTGCAGTAATTGATTTCGGTAAGATTAGGTCCACTTCCCAAGCATTACAGATTATTCTGGAACCGACGTGGCCGCTAGCCATAACGCTAGAATTCTCGTTCGCACGTGTATAAAAGCTGACGTGCTTCACCGCTTTCCAGTTCATCGACGACCGATGCTCTGTTTGCCGCTGTCAGTGCGTGTCTTGCTTCAATCAGACTTTCTTTTTCGTGGCCCCCAGTTCAGCCCACTAAACAGTTTAACCTGAACACCCAGTCTGCTCCCTCCGCCCGTGTGACGACCCCGTCAAAATATTCTAAATATTCTTTTATAATGCAGTTTTTCTGAACACCCAGTCTCGTACCTTCGTCCGCATCAGTACCCCAGGACAATATGATCAATAATCTTTTATAACACTGGAAAACAAGTGTGCTTTTTTTCACCGAAAGTGCGCATTATCTATTTATACATATACTATATTGAGATGTATTTATACAAATGCCTTATTTTTCTATTTACTGTATTGAGCTGAAAACAACGTGTATTTCGCAATGCCAAGTGCGTCTATTCAAATGGTTTCACCTCGTGGCGTCCCTCTTGTAAATGCTATGGTATTTGTTGTTCATAATTCAGTTTACCACTTCATGAATAAAAGAGATCTCGCCGGTTGTTTGTAAGCTTGGGGCATCCTCCTGCATATTTATTCGAAGTGTTTTACATTTTGAACACCACTATTAAATATCGATTGATTGAATGATTACCTTGAATGAAGTAGATTCAGTGAAATGCGCTTATAAAAACTTTTGCCAGGTCCATCGCACAATCGGAATTGATTATATGCCAAGCGCGAATGATTGCGGTTGTTATGTCACTTTAAAACTTTCGCTTCTGGCGTCCTATAAAAAGAACATGAAGCAATTTTGCTGCTAAGTTAGAAATTGAAAAAAAGGTGTCTGAACTATCCTCAATACACGTGCGGAAGCATATGTAGTAACTTCTTCGTCGTGGTGTTTTTTGGAACTCTGCAAAGCAGGAAACAAATAGGTGGATTGCGAGAACGGTGACACTCGCCACAACCAAATAATGAATGACATGTTAGTAACTATTTATTGAATCAGAAGCTATCGTATTTTTTCACGTTGTCTCTAAGATGTCTAACTTGATATTTACAAAGTGCATCTTTCCTGATACTAACGTATCACCCGTTGCACTGGATAATCTTCAAGTCCTAAATATAAGACAACAGGGCTCAGTGGCTGTCAGACCTCTGAATGCATTCAGGCTAATCCAGATGTGTAGCTCTTGTAAAGCTCCCAATTTCTTATTATTCTAGTCGAGAAGCCAGCACACATCACTTATATATAATTGTAAGGTGTGTCCAATAACAATATAGTCCGTAACGAATTTTAAATCGTTTGATGAAATATAATAATGGTGCGTGATGGAGCTTAAAGACGGTGATGAAGGGTAGCTCAATCAGCTTGCCCTTGCAAATATAGGCAGAAGCAATTCTGGTGCCGCAAAGCAGGATACGGGTTTTTATGATGTTGGACCTTCCAACGTGTTCAAGGTGTAGACGGGGGCTATTCAAGTGCAATAAGGTTCTGTGTATCAAGAGCACAAATAATTGCTATTCGACTAGTTTATACTCTGTAACTAACACGTGCTTGTGTATGTTAGATTCACAACGACGTCTTTTACTAAGAGGGTTAAATAAATAGACGTATTTAAATTTACCATATTTCACTTTACAAGTACTCAGCCATAGTGTCCTACGTTTAGGACATGGAGCATTTTTCTCGTACACTGATGAGATGCCCAGAAAAACTATTTTCGAGTTTTTCAGGTTCTAAAAACTCTAAATCAACAATAAACCGAAATATCTGCTGGTCAGAAAAGTTCAGGGCTGAAAAGTTTAAAATCAGCACAACGTTATGAGGCCGGTGTAAATTATGCCGTACATGACTTACATGTCATGCCTCGCCGCCGTGGTCTAATGGATAAGGTGCTCAGCTGCTGGCCCGCAGGTCACGGGATCGATTCCCGGCTGCAGCGGCAGTATTTTCAGTGGAGGCTAAAATGCTGTAGTCTTGTGTGCTCAGATTTGTGTACACGTTATAGAACCCCTCAAATTGGTCGAAATGTCCGGAACCCTTACTAAGGCGTCTCTCGTAATCATATGGTGGTTTTAGGACGTTAATCTCTACGTATCAATCAAAAACTTCCATGCCGTGATCACCCTGTTTGGACGTGTCATTTACCTTCGTCGTCTATTCATGTCACGTGAAAACGAATTCGGTAAATGTGGAGTTTGCAAAATGAACGCGAGCATGCTATGAGCGTAGCATGTAGTCATGTTTCACATGACACGCATGTCATGATCATCAAGTTTGGACGTTTCGTTTACCTTTGTCGTCTATTCTCGTCAGACAATAGCAAATTTGGTATATGTTGAGCTGGCGAAACGTCCGTGAGCTTGCTATGAGCGTAAATTATTGTCATGTTTTAAACGACACGCATGTCACCGTTTTATGTATGGACGTGTCATTCATCTTCGTCGTCTATTTAACTCATGTGGTGCCAAATGTGGTATATGTGGAGCTAGTGAAACGGCCCCGAGCCCGCCATGAGCGTAGCATGTATTCATGTTTTACATGACATGCATGTGATGATCATTATGTTTTGACGTGTCATTTACATTCGTCGTCTGTTCACGTCACGTGATACCTGGTTTGGTATATATGGAGCTAGCGAAACAGTCGCGAGTTGGCTGTGCATAGCATGTGGCCATAATTTACATGACATGCATGTCATGATTCTTATATTTGGGCGTGTCATTTACACTCGTCGTCTAGTCAAGACACGTTATACTAAATGTAGTATATGCGTAACTAGCGAAATGGCTGCGAGCGCACCATGATTGTGGTATGTAGTCATGTTCTTACATGCAACCCATGTCGATTTAATTGTATTTGAACCAGTCATGTAACTTTGTTATTCATTCACGTCACGTAATACCAAATCAGATATATGTGAAGCTAGCGAAGTGACCGTAAGTGCACCATGGGCGTATGGCCGGTAATCATGACTTACATGACATGCATGCCATGATTTCCACATTAGGGTCTGTCTGTTGTGTTCGCCACGCCGTCATGTCTTACCACATCAGCTTTGCAACATGTCATGTGAACGAAACCGTCACAAGAGCATCAATATCAAGAATCGTACCTCATGACATTCATGACACACATTTCATGATTTTCATGTTGTGAGTACTCATTATGTTTGACATACACTCAGGTTATGCCCCACCAATTTCGAAACAGCCAGGAATATTAGAAGTCGTAGGTATATATAGATAGATAGATAGATACGCTCAAAGCCACCGAAGTTGGCTAACACATGCTTCACATTTCAAACAGGAACACTATGTGATATCCTGCACTGGCATGGGGAGCTACATCTATTCGCAGCGGGGAGTGCATGAAGCTTTGCTAAAACTGGGAAATATAACTTGCAAAGCGGGAACATCAGAGCCAACCAAGGGACATGGTGGTTTTCATCAATTTGGAAAAACAAAGAACCTGCTTGAGTGCTTTCCACACCAGACGCTGATACAAACGCCGGACGAGAAACGAAACTGAAACTGCAGAAAAAAGACCTGTAGATGGTTTGCTAGTTAACGCTATCCAATCCAAATCCTGTACTTCCAATGATTCCCATGGTTACACAATTACCACAGCACCAGTTTACTTTCTGGGTTATTGTTCAAAACACCATTGTAGAGGACAGTGGATATTTTCTTCCCCAGGAATATTCCCGCTTCCAAATATTAAGACGGGGCGAGGTCTTGGCTTACAGGACAGCGTCCACCGAGAATCGGCAGCCGAACAAGGTGTCTGAGCTGCCTCTCGCGCAAGCGCCTAACGCACAGGCGTCTTCTTCATCTTCGCTAAGTGCCACGCTGGCGCCTGTCGATGATGCACCGTAACATCACTCCCCTGCGGCGGAAGCGCCGTCACGGCGCTTAGTACGGCGGCGACGAACGAGGAGGGTGATACGGTTTCAGTCTGGAAAATAAGGTGGTCGAAAAGGCATTGTTTAGGGGTGCGATGTCATAGCTCACGTCACTAAGTTGTCGTAACACTTTGTAGGGGCCATGGTAGTGTGATAGTAGCACCTCTGATAAGCCGACTTGGCGGTTTGGTGTCCAAAGAAGTACCAGAGACCCCGGCGAGAAGTGCACGCTTTGGTGGCGACTGTCATAGCGGTCTTTTTGCTGCGCTTGCGACAAGTGCAGCCGGTCACGGGCAAGCTGACGGGCTGCATGGGCTCGAGAAACGACATCGCTGGCGTACTCAGTAGACAAGGGGGCAGCCGATGGAAGGAGTGTGTCGAATGGTAATGCTGGATGTCGGCCAAATAACAAATAAAACGGCGAATAACTAGCTGTGTCGTGCCGTGAAGAGTTGTACGCGAACGTGACAAAGGGGAGTGCTTTGTCCCAGTCACGGTGATCTGGCGAAACGTACATTGACAGCATCTGCGTCAGCGTTCGGTTCAAACAATATTTTAGTTGCAAACATGTGTCTGTGGTCACGGGATGCAGCTGCCTTTAGATCATTCGAGACGCTGAATGATGGTGGAATAACAATGATGGACGTCACACCGATGTCGCCCGACAGTATTGTTCTATGACAAAAAAAACTAACAAAAGGGTGTGAAAATACCTCGAGCTAAGAGAAATACCACGGCTCCTAATTAAGAAGGAACGGCGCATGCATTTATGACAGTTACTTTTACCGTTGTGCCATCTTAGCTCTTCTGGAGCACAGCGTTCTCTATGAATGAAAATGAACGAATTGTCAAAGTATAAAAGTTTTGGGTTCTCGAAAACAGATGAATGCAAAAGATCAGCGTGTGATAGACAAAATACTTGAATACTTAATTATGTTGCATTTCAGTGCAGCATCCATGCCCTTAATGAGCGCAGTTATCAGTGGTGCTCTTTCTGTTCCAGGGCTTCAACTGGATTCTTTTTTTTAATACCTTGCTTGCAAATACGTCGTTCACGTTCGCGGACTCAAATACGATTTTCGTAGAAGACTATGACATCGTAACAAGTGTCATGAAACAAGTTCAACAGACTGCTACGTAAGTTGTTTAAACCTTCGATCTTTTGCTGTTTATGTACTCATCTGTGCTAATGAAGAAGCATGACCTTAGAGTTATGAGATATTTGACATGAATTGACAATAAGTTGTTGAAATTCTTACGCTCATTTTAATGAAGTGGGATTGTTTCGGGCTTAGTTAGTAAAGTAATATAAGCTTGCTGCCAGAATTCAGTTTCTGGTTCAGATAGGGATGGCAGAGGAATTGCAAAGGACGCTATCTCAATACTCTTTTTTGTGGCATCTGTGTAGCTGAAGGCTGTCAACGTCATGCTAACGCAGCTTTAACTGTTCATTTACGACAAACAACGTACCACACGAGAGTTGAGTTAGGGTCTTCTGGGTAGGCCAGTTTGTTCTATGAAAGGCGCCCAGGAAGCTTCACTCCGCAACACAGATTCTACGCTATGATGGTGATCTCCGATTGACCATCAAGGAACAGCACTGCAAGATCGCCAGTGAACGGTGGCGTAAAGTAGGGGAGGGGACTAATGAAGTGCAGGCTCACTTTGTGTTCAGGCTGGAGTTACAACCCTTGCAAATGTCTCCCCTTAAGTTACCTTTCGAACATCGCGCTTGAATTGCTTGACTGCCCGGTAGAGCGAACTCTACTCAAATAGACCCTTGAGTGAAACAACGACTTGAGATGTAGATTGTTGCACTGCACTATGAGAACTTCAGTTCATCACAGGTTCATTAAAGGAGAAAATGAGGGTTGATTTCATTCCTAAAATCTTCGCACGTGACGTCACGAAATTCAAAACGTGCTGTTTGTATTTCGTGACACTGGCTCATTGAAACTTTCCGAAACTTTGTGTTATTAAGTCTGTGGCCCCAACTTATGACATTGCACTTTATTGTTTGCTGATGGGAAAGTACGTGGGAACTAGTGGATTCCTTCAAAATCTTCTACGTAGCGGTGTGTAGTGTGGCCATGTCCACGTGGTGTCGCCACCCGCAATTTCTTTTCGAGCGTTTACAAGCTTATCATCCGTCACCTAGCAGTAAGAGTGTCATTTGCGGGATCGCGAAATTGTAGTTTACTAACGCGCAAGAAATTGTTTTTCTATTCTTGTCCCTTCAAAAGCAACCGTTAAATCTGTAGCCCTTCCGATGAGCACTAAGGAAGCACAACAGTGAAAGCTGCACCTCGTTTCAGTATTGAAATACTCTGTAGAGTCCGTTATCTCTTGAACGATGTCGATAACAAAGCTTATGACGTGCCGTAAATGTTTATTTTGTTGTATCTCAAAACGCGAAGTAAATAAACACTCCAAAATCATCTCCTAATATCTATTCATGTTGGTAATTTTATGAGAGACTTTGAAAATTACAGAAAACTTGCAAATTGGTAATGACGAAGACAAAACATATACAACAGGACTGGTGCCTAAACTGTCATATGACAGTCATTAAAAAAACATGATATACCCACGGATGAAGCTCGCCAGTATGCACGCATCGTATCACAAAAAGATATCGGGATTCAAACTTAGAACATCAAATTTGCAAACAAATTATCATGCGTCAAAAAGCGGCGAAAGTTAAGCCACCTCTATTTCCTTCAACTACAAATATGGGCAGCTGACACACTTACCTCCTGTATTTTTGTGTAAAGTAAGCCTCCACGATATTGCGTTCTGTTTTTGATCTGCCTTCTCATAAGGAAAGAAGTGTTTTTAAATAGAGGCACACAAGCGCATTGCCGGCTATAGTATGCCTAGTGGCTACCAAGCCCTTTTTAAATCATTCTTGTGCTGTCCAGTCCCTGTCGGCAAAGCACAGCCTGTTCAATATGATTTCATATATGATGCAAAATAATGATATAAAGGTGGGATTCGTTAGACACTTAGTGTTAGCCACTTAGGAGCTTGCAAAGCTTCTAAGGGTCGAGGTTAATCCAGTGTTCAGCATGACCACCCATATTGCACATGCGCGTTTCCCCTCTCTCTCACTTCGCAACACCCTCGCATTCAACGTGTCATAGCCAACGCTCATTCCCCCTGTGTCTCCTCTAGGCAGCCCTCCCCGTGGTGTTTTATACGCCCTTGTGCATGCGCGCTCACTCTTCCTCCTTTCTTACGCTCCCCCTTGCCTCAGAATGGCGATGCAGGCAGCGCATACTAGCGAGTTTGTTGTCAAAAAAACAAACAACAACCGACTACTCGCGCTGTACGACTGCTCACGGGCCACCTTGTATATTAAGCACCGGGTCTTGACCTCTATGGTAGTTCCGGTAGAACAACATGACCAAGATATGGAGATATGGGCATGTAGCGCCCTCTCTTGCTCGCCACAGCGGAGCCCTGCCATAGCTGAATCAAACATAGGGGAAAAAATCATATCTGTTGAAGAAAGCTAGTTATCAAAACAACTCCCGGTTTTGTAAAGCAGAGACTTACTTGAACATTCTGGGTATGTTACAGTGCCGCTTTTCAAACCACCTAACTTCCCACAGCGTTTAATATTTAACAGGGATCTCATGTGTCGTATGAGTGGTATTTAATTGCCCTGGGAAGCCACACACTTTTTAGTGTGATACTGCAAGTTTGCCAAAATGCATCAGTGGGTCTCTGCTACATATACCCTGGAGTCGTTTTATAACCAACTTTTTTAAAGAGATATAAATTTTCTCACCTATTTACTACTCAGGTATGAAAGAGCGCCGTTTCTGCTTCCGAGAAATGGCACCACGTCCAGAAGTCCTTATTTCTTGGTAATGTTATCCTGTGCGTCTCCAACAATAAAAATTCACAGCGTACTTATAAACATGAAGTGGACTGCTGGAATCTATGTACAATGAAGGCCTTCTTTCTCTGACTGTTCATTAACAGTGATTGGCATGTTTGTGCAAAACACACCGGTACATAACATCGTGATTTGTGCTTCTCTAGGTGTCTCTCCTGCGCAACGCTGCGATCAACGCTAGCGTCAACGCCGCCGCCAGTGTAAGCGTTAGAGCCCGCTGCTTCGCATATACGCATGGTTACGTTCAGTGGGAGATGGCGTACTTTTGTGAGCAACTGCAACCGCGCCCTGTAAAATGAAATTGCTCAGTTACTGCTCGAAAAAGACCTCTCCTCCCCACCCTGCTTCCTTTTAAGTCTGTTAAACATGGGCAAGGTGTGTCCTCCTCTTTGCTTGAATGTTCGACGCAAGGTGTAATAGGCGAGAGATGTTATCGTAGGAGCCCTCCGAGACGAAAAGAAGCCGGTGCATTGGATCTCTGCTTCAGCGGCGTTCATCATCGCCGCTAGAGCGTGTATAGCCGCCGGTAGAACCAACGGTGTGGAGGGCATTTTATGAATTTAAACTTTTTATGAAACATGAAGGTGACGGCGGCAACGGTGGCAAAATGTCGTCGCGATCGAGTGTCCATAGAATTGCTATCGCAATAGAGCACATTTTTTAGACACACAGTGTCAAGTTAAAGCAGCCCCACCTGAATGGCGTCATCACATAACGGCTTTGTTTTGTGGTGGAGCTGACTCATGATCCCCATCTCCATTAGAAGAAATCACATATATTTTAGGATTGCATACCTAAAGAGCAAGTACACTTTTGAAAAGAAAATAGTTTTTTAAAATCCTTGTGACCACAAGCAAGTAGTTAATAACAGCAGCTGTTACTAACTTTCTTGGGGCATTACTAAGTTTTCGGCCCCTTTGTCACCTTGAGTATTACGATACGTTATCTTGAGCACTTAATGAAATCGTATGCTACCTAAATAAAGACGCCTTACCTAAATTATTTATTCTGAAGCTTAGCCACCCACCGGCGCAATCTGCGTTCCCTAAAAGCAGTGCTCTGAATGAACTACTTATGAACCATACGTGTCACGTAGGCTTCGCGTTCTGTACGCGTGCTGCTCTCTTAAGACATTGTGTGCATAATTACCTAGATATATATTGCAGTGTGTCTGATAATTAATTGGAACGTTATAAAAATGGGTGATTCATGAGGCTAAGTGATCACGGCTACTCCTATATTTTACTTAGTAACTCTTACTACCAACGTAAGTAACGATTACTTACTGTGTAACGGCGAGGATAGTAACAGGCAAGAACCTTCCCGTTAGTAACTGCACGTACTAGCCGGTTAGTAACACATGTGACCATGGCCTCCGTTATGGCGGGCGTGAAGTGTGTTTTTCATCGAGCGTACCAGTCACACGGAGAGAGCTTGTTTCCAAAGGTCGGCGTGGCCCGCTATCTTCTCGGAACCGCGGGGCTCTGACAGAGGATCAAAGATGCTGCCATGTTGTTGGTCGAGCTCGCATGCGGCGAGAAAAACCTGTTTTGTGCTCTTATAAAACCTCGCACTCATTCGAAAATGTTGGGTCAAGGTGTATGAGAAGCAAAGTGAATACTGGGGCGTATATTACCAAATGATATTTTTATGCCATAATTTATGCCATCCATAATAGAGCTCCTAAAATTGCGATGCTGTCACGAACGAGTGCTCAAGAAAGCGCACGCGCCTTCGAATTGCAACTTTACGTAAAATAGAAACACTGAGGAGACGCGACTGATGCCGGCGTCAAAAAGAAGAAACAAGTATCAAAAAATGGCCCCGTATCTGCATATATTCCGCAAATGCCGTTGAAAGACGATAGTATTGTGTGTGGGGAAAGTGAACAAGTAATTTATTTGATGTTCTGCGCAAGAAAATCGGTGAATGTGATTCTGGAGGCGCTGCGTTGGAGTGCCTCCAGTATGCAGTGGAGTTGAACGAGTATATGAAGTCATGTCACACGTGAGACATAAGCGCCATCTGGCAGTTGTTTTGGAAAACAAAACGTGTGGCCCTGAGACTGGCGTGGGCGCCCATCTCAGAGGTGATACGGTGTAGAAACGCAAGGTGACGGGTAGGTGGCACCACCGTGTCGTCTTAGCAAACCGTTGGAAAACACTCGCTTCTTCGTGCAAGCGTTGAATGGTCAGCGCAGCGTGATAAACGCTACGGTCCTTAGGATTACCTATGTACGCCTTTTCTAGTAAAAGATGCACATGCAGCCTATATACGTGTTGTTATGGTACCTCAGATATGCGCAATAATTGCTTTTTGATTGTCAATGGCAACGTAATAAAGCTGTATGAAAGCGTATGAAAGCGCCCACCAATGTTGCTCAAGAGCAACGTTGGTGGGCGCTGCGGATGGGGTTGGCCGTTCGGGGCAACGCTGGTGCTGTTTAAGAGTACTCAGTTCACGTTAAGGGTGGACAGACAGACAGACAGACAGACAGACAGACAGACAGACAGACAGACAGACAGACAGACAGACAGACAGACAGACAGACAGACAGACAGACAGACAGACAGACAGACAGACAGACAGACAGACAGACAGACAGACAGACAGACAGACCGACCAAAGTTTTTGCGTCGAATGTGCTCAAGAAAGACTATCGTCTTTAAAAGACACTTCGAGCGCACTGCCTCTCCCCCGAGGCATTGCCACCCACGACGCCGACTAACCTCCTCGTAAAACATCGACGAAAAGATTGTGATGCAGAGTGGCGTTGGGGGGTAGCGCAGATTGCGAGAAAAGACTTGCCCCTCCTCATCTGTGACTGCGCGGCTCGTCGACGAAACCTCAGTATCCAGGATGAACGCATATAAGCCAGCGGCGGAGAGAGTTGCATGAAGGACATCAAGAAGTTTTTCATCTGAGGGTGAAGGCTTGTGTGGCAAGCAGGAGAATAATTTGTGTTTACCACGCGGGGGCGAAGATATGTTTTGCAGTCGCAGCGCATGAGTGGCCGACGTGTTACCGGCGAAGAATTTTTGTGTGGACATTTGACAACGCGAGAAATTCCTGAAACAGAAACCTCTACGGGGCGACAACCGGCGCGAGACTGAGTTTTTCCTTGAGGAGAAGCATTCAAGTTTTCTTTCAAGTACTTCAGACTAAATGTTCGTTTGGCGAACATTTTAGTCCATAAGTGTCTTGGCTAATTTATGCATGCGATTTTATTGTAACGCGTGTTGTTTGTGTGCAGTGTTTTGAGTGTATCGTAGATGAATTGTGTCTTGAGTATCCTTTGATGCGTGACGTATTGTGTGGGATGATCCCCGAGTGTGCATATTTTTGTATTGTTTGTTCAGCCGTATTTGAGAGTATATTTTTATTGTTTATGAACTCTCAGCTTTGCCCTGTTCTATGGCCACAGCTTGTGTTCGCTGGTGCGCCAAAAACAACCAAAGCTAAATTGTCCGTGCTGCTCATGGTGCAGTTCGGGGGGGGGGGGCATTAGCCGGGCCATTTTTTCCTAATTAACGGGATCAGTAACATATGTCTCTGTGAGAGAACCGAATGTACTGTACACTTACTATACTACGAAGTTCACCGTCAGCTTAGCTTGGGGGGCACTGGCGAAGAAGAATAAATGACAGCCAATCCACAAGCGAAGTCAGAAGAGTGCCGCGTTCTACGCTCACGGGTTACAACCAATTAAATACCCTTTTCTTCCCTTGCATGGATATAACGCTGCTTTTTTGCAATGCCATTTGAAGAATTTTCGAACACGCTCATGTAATCCCACCTGCCGTGGAAGCCGCACTCGCCTAGCGTACAACGCTCCGCACTTGTCCGTGAGTCTTTCCTGTTTTCGTTTCAAACTACCTCTCGTCGTGCCGCAGAAGCAGTAGACAGGTAAGAGGGTTCAGGCGGTCGCCATACGTCCAGACTGAAGTACGTCGCCGGTTCTGCGTCGACCACGGACTGGTTATCATTGCGTTTGTATGATCGCAATTCACATTGTAAGTTTTACGGTGTTCAGTGGATATGTCAGGCAATGTAGGAACGAACACTAAAATATGTGGCTTGTTCACGAAGAACGCAACACACGTTCCCAGTTTGGTGTTCATGATATGAAACACTGCGCGTTACATAGCAGTGACAATTTCGACTTTTTCTTTCTTGAGTAGTCTACCTCGACAGCTACTTCAATTTTTTTTCAGGAAAGACGCAGTTCTGGCACGTGTGCGACCCTTTCATTTGTATGCACTCGAGAGTGCAGTAAATGAACACGATGCTGATATTACCATTGTGGTACCAAATAATCAAAAACAGATCCCGAAAAAAGAGTTCATAACATCTCAGGCATTTTCACAGTGAAAGATGTAGGGGGTAAATATAGGTCGGGTATTGAATGCTTTCTACAATATTCCTGTAATATTAATTGTCCCCTTTCTTCACTGACAAGACCATGCAGGGCATTCAGTTATCTAAAGCATAACTGTGCTTTGGTTTACCACCTCATAAATATCAGTAGGCGATAAGATAGTAAGACTATGTGTGACAATATGAGGGCAACACATGATTCAATGACGATAATTCGGCAAATTTTTGACCATACACGTCTCCAGAATCTATTTCCAAAGCAGGAATCTATTTGACTAATGGAAGAGTGTATCTGCCTATATATAATAAATATATTTAGTTTTATGTTACTGCCTATTTAGTTTATTGATGTTGTTATGCTGGACTTCTATAGTCACTTATGTTTACTCTAAAACTTGTGTGTGTGTTTTCATATCTTGCAGTTGTCCGCTTTCGTCTGTTGTACTCGTGATCCCATGAGCCTAGTCAGACGTGTACTAACATGCTTTTTTTCCGGCATCATTACATTTCATGCTTCATGTTTTGTCAAAACTGCAGGTAAACTTCATACTTGAAGCTTCAATATGTGGTATTTAGCACTGATACAAATAGACCGTAATAAAACAAAGGCAATTCTGCCACAGATGAATTAGATACCTGTGTACACGTATCTATATCAGGGAAATTGAGCGTTGTCATGCTTCTCTTCGTGAGTAGACAAAAATAAATTCAGCGAGAGAAAAAAAAATTCTTGGTTCCAGTCAAGCCAGGAGATTGTGGTGGTTATTGTAGCTCGTACGCGAAAAAAAAAAACAATAGGCCTGTGCGCAACGTTGAGCACCGCTATATATGCATAGAGTGAGAGCGGGAAGAGCGGCCTTTCAGGCCTTTTTTTTACTCTTTAGGTAGCTGCTGCAAGCACACTTACAGGGTACCCACTACGCCATAAATAATTCTGTCGTAGAGAGGCTTTCATTGTTCCATCCTTAGTCATTCTTGCGAGAAGCGTTGTACCGACTGCACACTTGAAAGTAACTGTGTGCAATTTTTTTGTGCTGTGGCTGACGACGGCGAAGCTTTTGTAATTCCCAAAATACATCACAGCAGCTATGCGCCACAGTTAATACGTGACAAAGATCAAAACTTTGCAAGGAGTTGGAGCATCCTACGACCCACACACTCCACAGCTAAGTCCCATTGTGTGACACGTGGTTGTTCTTTTGCAGTTCTACAGCGCTTTATTACTCATAATTACGCGAATTCTTTCGCAACATCAAGTACGTCTAAGGCCTGGTTGCATAGCAGCTCCCAGCACCAGTGTGGCTCTGTGGTACAATACTGGGCAGCCACGCAGATGACCCTGGTTGGAAGGCCATTTAGTCCTTGGTGTTCTTTATATACGGGTTAGTTGTCTATTTCGTGCGATAGTGATTACGAACACCAGCGGCGACTGCACGCACAACTACGGTGCGCACTTGATCCGTTTTGTGATCTGACAAAAGCTTTCGCTGTGAAAAACGATGTGCATCCTGGAAACCAGTGCGCTTTGCTTTCTGCTGCGGTTTCTACCGTTGCTGGAGTTTACAGGGAATGCGCCCTCGCGTGGTAGCCGGGCTCGTGAGGCGAAATTATATACGTTTTGTTGGGGAGTACGACTATTTGGACGGCAGTAAGAAAACACGCCACGCGCCCACCGTCTCGGAGGCCATGGTGTGAAAATTTGTTGCTAAACTGAAATACAGAAACCTTTTTTTTTCAAGGATGCATAGGTAGAAATAATGTGGGCATTTACAACATGCTTCTTCATTACCTGTACATAGCCATCATCACATAGTGTTCCCCATCTTAATTGTTAGTGGATATAGCCCTTGAGTTAGTTGTGTGTCTCAGAGGTGACTTGTTTTAGGCCACGTATTCCAGGCCCAATAAAGGCGTGTAAAAGGCTACGTCGCAATATCTTGAACGCGGCTGCAAGCCGCACGATAAGCTGTCGAGATTGATACTGGTGTGGCACTTTAGCTTGATCATGGTTCGCCAAAGAGAAATAAAATTTACACTAACTATGTACTAGCTTCTGAGCCCTCCCCCTCCCCGCCTGCCGTTTCCTTTCCACTGAAGGGATTTCCCGTCGTTCCCACCGACTTCATGAAAGGTCCTCAAAACATCCATGAATGACAAATGCTGCCTTAGAGTGCACCACGTGATAAAGCGATAGTTTTTATTCCTATACGAAGTATTTAGGTGGACAAGAACAAACGTTTTTACTGTAGTAACCACAGTTTACTAACTAAATAAACCTCAAGGCAGTAGAAATAGCTTTCTGATCATTTTATTCATCTTCCCCGCATAAAAAAAGTGTTGTTTCCTGAAACTAATAAATTCCTTTATTTGGGAGGTTCAACTGCTTTATTGTCTTCCGTTTGTATAACGGTCAAGTGGTGGGTGTGGCGCTAACACACGATGATTCGAGGTGGTGGCAAATGCGGGTCTTGCAGACACCTCGTGCTGAATTATATTCTGCTGGAGGTGTGGTCTTTCATCGCGCCACTGCTGCCTGCCAAGTACCTGCACAATGTGCGATACCTCCCTGACACGGATTTCGTCTCGCTGGGCAGCCGCAGGTTCCCCACAAATTGCTTCCAGCTGGCCGAGCAATTCTGTCCCGAAGGCATGGCCGCCGTGTTACGGTGAGTAAGAACACCTTAATTAGTTTATTCAGGGATCCATACTGTTTCCGTCCAGAAGTGGCACATTTTGTGCCACCAACGCTGTTTCTATCACCGCTCTTATGGCTGGGTAGAGAACATTGCGCATAGTCGGTGGGCGTGAAGCTACCAGTTCAACAAAAAAGACCAGGTATGTACCAGTAACTGCTTTCGTACACTACGGTATCAGAACAAGAAACGTTACAGAAGTGCGCTGGCAATTTAAAATAACCACTCACTTCATTATTGTTGCCGAGATTCTACGTGCAAATACCACGATAAAATCGGAGATGAGCAGTATTGGAAGGCTCCGGAATTTTTGACCATCTCGTGCTTCTTAGGCCTCTCACTACCCTTAGAAAAGGCAAAAAAAAACATGCGAAATTGCTTCCTAAATGCTTTGGCTCGACGTATGAAGCTTCCATATTTTTCAATATATAGATACCATTCCTTTAATTCAATGGGGTTGCTAATCGCAGAAAAAATTAGAGCATGAAGGGGGGCTTCACCGCATTTCATTGCAGTCGAAATTGGCGATAGAATGAAGGCAGAGACACGTCTCACTCACGAGGTAGTGTGGTGGTTGCATTGGTTGGTTGCTGACCTGAAGGTCGTGGGTTCGATCCCGGCCGTGGCAACTGCCTTTCTATGGAGGCAAAATGGTAAGCGCCATGTACTGTGTGATGGCATTTGACGGATGAAAAAAAAAAGCCGCAAGGTAGACAGTGTTTGTTGGCCTATTTGGTACTTACTGGCATAATTTAGCCGCGAAGTCAGACTAACACGAAGTAAAGAAACGCACAACGACAAGGACAGGCACCTAGAGTATGTCAGAAGCCAGGTGTTCGAAATTTTCAGAGCTCCTTGTGGCGTCCTTTATAATAATATCGTGGTTTTGGCACCTAGCATCCCAGATAATATAACTATACGAGAGCTGCTATGCAAATGTCCAAAAAGTTTGGCCATGTGCATGAGATATGACTTTGGATTAATTATCAGCTGATTTCACATTTAATCTAGCACCAAAAATACAAGTATGACGCGTACTATATTTTTCACTGGTTCTGTGTCTGAGCAATATTCAAGAGTGAAGCTTCTTAAGCCCGCACCCCACCATTGCCTTTGCCACCATCGAAAGTTGCTTCTGCTTCCCCGCTAACGTCCCTCTACAACTTGTCTCCTTCTTTCATTATCTGTGTAATTTCACCTCAAAAACATCGCTTTGCTCTGTGGTTGGTTCGTAGCTTGAACTGGCTCGCACTGTGCTGCACACCAGCACACTCACTTGCTAGCCGTTCCCGCCACACGGCGCAGCAGACACTCTTTCCTTCCGCTCCCCACCGTTCCACCTGCATGAAAGCCAGTAGCGAAATCAGGCACATATTTGTTTGCGTCCCATTTCTAAGGATCTTCGACCACCGGTTTTATTCGTACACGAAACTGCTAGTTTTAGATGCGAAGCAACTCTTTGACTAGCCTGTGTAACGCTGTTCGTCTGCGTCTCTCAGCCAACGCGCCGCCCCGCGTTCCCTCGCCGTAGTTGTTGGAAGGATGCCAAGTGAGTCAAGTTACAGCAGCCTGTTGACGTCACTTTCTCCTTCACCCACCACTACTTTTGCCGGCTCCTCTCAACACACCGAGGTGGTGTCGCTCCTCCGCACGCTCGCAACATAATTCTCTGTCGTCGTGTGGAAACACTCTCTCGACTCATTCATCTGTGATGAAATTTACCCAAAACCCAACCCACCTCTCATCTCCTTTCAAAGAAGCGTTTACTCGAGTAAAGACTGCACCAAGTTTTGCACAAAACCGTTCTTGCAACGCCTTCCTCGACACCCATTTCAGCCGGTTCAACGGCGTGCGCACATTGCTGCTTCACACCTTATCGCGGTTCTCTTCAGGAAGATGGTCTATAATTCTCTTGCTGGTGGTGTGTATAGCTGTCATCGGTAGTTCAATTAAAAAGTATCGTGGCAAGTATACTGGTCAGTGGCAGTGAAATTGATAACATCTATCCAATTCTAAGTAGCCAGACCTTTACGCTTCTCCTTCGAAATGTAGTTCCACGGTCAAGATTCTGTGGCTCGTCCTTCGGGTCTGCGGTCGAGCAAGGTGCCCACTAGACCACCATCGCGAGTGAATTATGTACCCCAAGAGTACATCTTGGCTTCCTTAGTGCTTTCAGCTTGTGTGAGCTTAGCTGTTCTTGCATTCATAGTTGCACTGTAACTTGTATCAATGTTCATCGAGTGCAAGGGGTATTTTATGTTACTAAAACAACTAGTTCAGTGGCAACGACCAAGAAAAACGTTCAATCGCTCGTTCGCGAATGACCTCGACTATATTACAGCATGAAAGTCTCAAAATGAATGTATAGCTGCTCACTCACTACACTATTTAACTTCCGTTCCTTTCTTATGATGGTACGTTGTGGTGAAGCAGTAGTTACACTGCCCATCTGCTGACAGGGTGGTCAAGGGTTCTATCTCGGCCATGGCGGGCTCATTTCAATGGAAGCGAAATGTTCGTGAGCACGAGTACGGTGCGATGGAAGTGCCCGTCGAAGAACTCCAGATGGTGGAAGTTTCTGGAGCCCTCCTCTACGACGTCTCTAAAATTCACGCAAAACCTTTGGGATGTTAAACGCCACATTTATTTATTTATTTTTCCTGGCCACAGTTGACTGTGGCTTTTCGTGCACATCACGCGTGCCCACTATAGATATTGGGTGAAAGCCTCGTAATAATGTTGACTACGATTGTTTGCTTTGATGGTGGTGCATCATTGGAGACCTCTTTTTCACGACTTCCACAGTTGGTACGATGCTACGGACGCGCTTTTTGGTGCAAAGCTATTCCATCGTGAGAAAAAAAATGCTCCGGCAATTTTTTTTCTTCAGAGAGCTTTCACTTATCCATAACGTCGTCGCCACATCTACTAAACTCTCAATTTTAATTTTTTTCATTCAAATGTTTATGCGAAATAATATTCTCTGTATGTGTAACTACACTATTGGCAGTATTATATGGCAGGTTAGTTTGTAAAACTACATCTGAAGGCATTTGAAGGGTGGGCATTTGAAAACTTCAAAAGTTAACACGTAAGTTATCATGAATATCTGAGAAATTGAGGACATTGACAAAATCGTGACATCGAATTGACAGCGACTGCAAGACAGAGCGAGTAAAGGGAGTAGAAAAATACCTTAAATATATTTCATCATAAAATCTTTTTTTCTCGCGTATATTATGACTTCAACGAGCAAGTGGATTACTAATATGCACATTTCTTCATCGCAGGCAGACGTTGCTCCGATTCCCGGACAGAGAAGCTGCAACAAAATGGGTATACTCACGTTTTACTTTCTGAAACCAAAGCACAACGATGTAACACGTATTCAATGTTGTTAAAGAGCACTGACATCTTTTTTTTTTGAGAGGGAGCGTACTCTATCGTACCTGTTTATTCTGTACACATATGCCACTCTGAGCAAGTGTGATTACCAGGAAATTAAGATATAGTACTTTATTCTTATATTAAAGTGAAATTTTTGTGCTCTACCTATCAATATCAACACCGACTTGACATCAGGCTACAGTGCCAATAGGTGAGGCGTAAACTGGAACAGGCTTATAGTATGCACGCAGTATGCAACAGCTTCTGGTTCAACGGCTCTCCGTTCGTCTGCTGCGTAGCTCCTTGGATATCGGTGTCGCTCGCTTTCTTCGTGGCAATCCAATGCGTATGCTGCAAATTTTTAGCGCACGTTAGCATGTCCACACATGCTTTCGAAAGGGAAGCATGTGATGCCATTGCCAAATAGTATTTACATTTCAAGTGACCAAGAAAAGACTGCACGCGCTATCACGATTCTGAGTTTCTTCGGAATATTAATTGACGTGGCCTTCATTTTCACGTGCTTCAACTATTTTACACTAACGTAAGAATGCAGGTCACCACTAACACGCTTCTTTTTACGTGTTCCCATATGTGGAGGGTGCTCAGTTGTTCTTGCATTCATAGTTGCACAGTAGCTTGTATCAATGTTCACTAGGTGCAAGGGGTGTCCTATGTTACTAAAACTACTCGATCAGCGGCAACAGCCCAGAGAAATGTTTAATCGCTCTTTCGCGAATGAACTCGACTAGAATACAGTGCTTACAAAGCTTTTAAACTAAAATACGTCGTGGTAACTTTTTGTTTCGCGAAGTCGAGCACGCTTGGCGTTTATGTATTGCATCGCGTCGGTGAACAGGCTGGACAAGACGACGCTCCTCATAGTCAGGTGCCGTATTTGCTAATGCCTAGTTACCTGTGCTGCTCACATGTGCTCCGGATGAAGTATGAATAAATTGACAACTACGAAACCAATGCTTAGGGGATAAATTCAAATTACCAGCCAAATATTGTATAGTGGTTCTGTAAGTAGAATGAAGGAGCGCTTTTTCTTGCCGGCATAGCGTTGCTGACATCATTTTCTCCCTCTGATGCGAAGTTGTCGCCTTCGTAACCACTGGACAATTGTGTATACACGACTATAGCTGATGCTATTGACAAATGTTGTGTCCATGAATCACGCAGCGTCACCGCTGGCCTGATTTCATGTGGCCGTTGACTGCTTTGTCACGCTATTTTTGATGTCATTGTCAGAGCAGGCTGCACGTCACACGGTGGCCGTGCGTTTTAGCGGAAACGCTGTAAGCTGGTCATTTTATTTTATTTTTATTTTAAAAAATAATGCAGCCGATTACTTTGGCCCAAGCAAGAGAGGCATAACAACAAGAGAGAAAACAAAAAATATATATACATGCGAAGACAATGTAAAACAAAATGAACCTAATGTATCAAAAATAAGCAGCAATCATTGCTAGACCTCATAAAAATTTACAAAGAACAGTGGTGTGCCAAATCAGATGATCATTCGACTCATGAACTTCAACAGGTCGGGAACTTCAGTCACTCACTGTTCGAAAAAAAAAGCGTTCTTGTAAGCATTTGTTCTCTCAAAAATCAGCGCAAGTAGATGTTTGTGGGTGTGTCTAGTTTTCCTTGAAGTGGCAGGTCTGCAAATCGAAGAGGGCAATGCCATATCATTTTTTGCAGCAAGGTCGTTGTGTAGTAGTACAAGACGACTAAATTTCCTGCGCGTCGGTAGAGTCTGTATTCGGTTTAGTGACGTAAGTGGTGGCGGGAAAACATGCCTGGCATATTGTCTGTATATACATCCAGCAGATTTTCTTTGAACTCGCTCAAGTTTCTGAATGTAAGTCTTAGTGTGCGGATCCCAAACTTCGGCAGCATATAATTTAGATCATACAATTGGATTAAAAACTAGTATTCTAGTTCTTACCAGCGCATATTTAAGTTTTCTCTTTACGAGCCACAGTTTATTTAGGCGGTTGAGCAGATATCTGAGCTATGAGTTGTCTATGTTAGTTTATTGGTAAGTGTGACGCTCAGGTACTTGCATTTTTAGACTTCGATTACTGTTCTGTTTTGGAGTCTATAATGAAATTCACTGGGATAGTTTTTTTTTTCTTATCACACGCAAAAGTATGGTTTTTTTCTGCATTTAGCTGCAAATCCCAATTCGTGGATCACTCGGAAATTGCCACGAGGCATCTCTGCAACACTTCATGTTCATCATATGGCATAATTTCCTAAAAAATAACACTATCGTCCGCATGGTGGAAGCGTTGTCACGGTAAGCCAGTCTGAGAAACCAGAGGTTCCTGTCGCAACACCACTGCTGACAGGATAATGTGGCGGGCGTGCTGTCACAGTAAGTGTACACAGACGGCAGCATCATGTGCACGAACTACAAGCAGCGTTCCCACACTTTGCTGTCCTCATCCTTCAACAAATCAGCTAAAGGAAAACTCCGTCGTTTTGTCTACGTAAAGCTTAAAAATACTTTCGCGCAACAACAAGCCTAGCCAGACAGCCAGTCAGCTGCTTGGAGTTAGTGCATATGATGCTGCCGTCTGTGTACACTTACTGTGACAGCACACCCACCACATTATTCTGTCAGGAGTGGCGTTGCGACAACAACCTCTGGTTTCTCAGACTGGCTTACCGTCACAACGTTTCCACCATGCAGGTCACTCACCAGCACAAGGTGCGGTGAACAAAATCTCACGAGGTTTGGCGACAAAGGCTGTGCAAAGGCGAACGATGTCGCGACAGGTACCACTTGTTTATCGCACTGGCTCACCGTGAGAACGCTTCCGCCATCAAGGTGACTCACCAGCACAAGGGGTGGTGAACAAAACTTCTCCTAGTTTGGCAACAAAGGCGCGTGCGAATGTGAACAGCTTAGTACTCCGTTCGCCCAGCCACTTTTCCTGATTTCCCTTTTTTATCAGGCGCCGTCTACCGACTGGCCATCCTTTGGTTGCCCCAAACATAACTCCTGCCATTGGTGTATGAATATCCATCAGGGTCCTGTATGTGAGCAATCACATCCCCTAAAAGGATTATTTCGCCCCATGAACAATGCTTTGATATCGGTGGATATGAAATTCACTACCTCCAAACTCTCTTCTTTCCAGGTATTCCCCATCCACAAGTAAGCTACTCCTAGCCACATTTTCTTTCCCTCTACTGTGCTCGAAACCCTGAAGTGCCCTTAAAACGTTTGTTCCACTCTATCGCATTTGGCATTGCTTTGGATTAGCATTAAAAAGTCCTCCTTTCCTTTCTGCTATGATCTTGTTGCAGTCTTCCCAAGAATAAGTAGGAATCAGTGGTGGCTCTTCCAAGTCTTTAAGGTGTGTTTTTGTAACAGTATGAACACCTATCTGTTACTTGTTTAACCGCTCCTCAATCTTTAACCACTTTGCCTTTTTGCTGCTACTCTGCATGTTATGTAACTAGTTGCAACACGCGCCGTCTTCGTTCTTTTACTTTTTTTCAGGTTTTCTGCTAAAACACCTGTCAAAGACTACCGCTGGTTGTTTTCCTCATTACTAGCTATTCTGGAAACTGAAGGGCCTGTGTGCTGCCCTAAAAATCTGCTGCACGCCCTGTATGTCACACACCAACCTTATAACCTAGCCCATTATCGAAGTGAATTCTGTCTCGTTGGAAACCACCGCACCTATGTAACTCTCTGTTTTTTTTTGCCTTACATCAAATTCTGTATATAGGCTCATCTGCCATATCGCTTTGTTTCCGTCGACATCCGCTATTTGCAGGTTGCCGTTATGCACCGATACCTCTGGTATCGTGCATACTACTACCCGTAGATTAGGGCACATGGTGCGCATATTATTGACCTATTTTCGCCAATGTGGTCGCTAATCCTGCCGATTCTTCATTCAAGACATCGTTCAGACCGCCCGCAATTATCACGAAGTTTCGTCGATTAGCTTTAGCTGCGAGCTTTGCGCTCGCTTGCTTCATCCCCGATTCCAGCTTACGACGTAGAAACGCCCTTAATAAAACCGTCTTGTCGCTTTACACCATCATTTTGGTTGCTTCTGCACATCGATTTCAATTCGAGTCTCCGGCGTATATTACGTGCTCCGAGGTTTCTGCCAGAGTGTTCCGCAACTAAAGGTTATTTGTGTCGGTACCACCGGCTGCTTTGTTCTCTCCCACCACCGCAACTACTTCGCGGCAGTCACCCCTAAGAAAGGAACTAAGTCGGTTTCGAAACGTCGGGTTTCTTCGAAACTTTTGGTTGGAGTCTAAATCATCTCCCAGTTTCATACCCGACGAGACAGACGTCGGTCAAATGTTTTCATTTAGGTCAAACTGATGTTTGTCAGTAACTGAGCAACCGGGCCTGCCCAATCCATCAATGTGTCTTTGTGGTCATTTGAACCATCAGGATTACCTCCATCATCCCAATCCTCACTGCAACTTATCGCTAGATCTGTGCGAGCCACATAGTCTCGAGATAGTCGACGCGGGTCCCAAGCTTGAGGGGCAGATCACGTGGGAAGTTGGACACAGGCAGTCGAGCATTAATTATTGTCTTATGACAGATGGAATCTATGCCATATTTAAAAACATTAGTATAGACGAGGAGGTCATTAACAGCTTGGGTAGTGATCTTGAACGCATGGTATTACAAATGTGATGAAAAACTGAAAATCAGAGCATAGAATGAAAGTTTGGAAGCTCGTAATTAAATGATACAAAATAACAAATATTGCTGGAAGACTCGAGGATGAAGCATGAAAACCACCACGTGAAGGCTGGGGGTATATTGAGCTGTTACGTGTAATGACGGGAGAGAGCGAAAAAGAGGACAAAACTACTCGCTGGTAAAGAAAGAGAAAGCTCAAAAAGCCACAGCTTTGCCGCAAAAGGGAAGATATGAACGCAATAGCAACAAATTGAAAGGTCGCGCGCAGAATGGAAAGCAAATCGAAACGTGCCCCCAGTTTCTCACGCAGAAATGACACACGAGACGTACTCACAGGTTGAGATGCACACGAATAAGCGTTTCAGTTGTTACTTTGCTGCGTCAGAAAAGCGCGTGCTTTTCGGAAACAGAGACTGTAATGATTGCAGTGACATTTGTGTGCCCGGTAACTACAAAAAGATCGTTCCTGGTAAAGGCCGAGGCCAGCCAAGACGTACGATTCTCCCCTCCTCCCCACCGTGAGATAGGGAGCGCGAGTGAGCGTGGCTCTCTTTTTCTAAGCGAGGCAAAGTACGCGTGGGTAATTGAAGTACGCACCACCGCACGATGTAGCGACACACGAACATTGCGTCATCTTGGTTGTAATCTGAAAACGTGATATTCCCCCCAAGATGCTCGTCAGCAGCAGTAAGTGGTACATATAAATAGCTTGCGGTTTCAACGGTGAAGGACGTGCTCATCGGTGCCTTAGTGATGAACATCTCACATTTACGATTAAAACGACCAAAGTTCGATCCCGAGCGGCAGAGTCGTTTTCTGTTTTTGTTCTTGCAGTTTCATACATATATAGATGTGTATGCATATACGTTGAGTGATGACGACGCCGACGCATGTGGCAAAGTCCTGCTGATAGTGTCCATATAATTGCTATTGCAATAAAAGTGGGTGGAATAAAGAAATCCGGCATGCGATCGAGAAGTGACATGAGGCATCACGGGAGCACAGACAGGCAAAAAGGGAGAAGCGGCCACCGAATAAAGCCAACCAAATAAGAAAAATATATTTATAAAAATTCATTGCGCAGAAATTGTTTGAGGCAAAAAGTAAACGTGAAATTGAACGCTAGATGACAGAGATTCGCAAATAACCACGCGTAGAATATTTTTGAGTCAGCTAAATGCGCTAGGTAGGAAGTCTGTCACAATGCAACGACTTACGGTAGATGAAGAAGAAAATCACTTGGTTATATCCGAAAGGTAACAGCAGATTCGTTTAAAAAGGTCACCAGGGGACTTCCCCGGAGAGTAAAAGTATGAAAAAGAGTGTATTTTTTTGTGGAAGGGGTTACTACTTGACAATTGAAATCTGAAGAAGGCCAAAGGAAAAAAAAATCCTAAGCGCACTACTCCGGGCTTAGATGGGATGCTGTCCGCCTCATTGACGAGCTATTACGTAGCACTGCAAAAACACTGGTAAAGTCTGTAGAAAGGTGTTTACAGGAGTAGGAAATACGAAAGTCTTGGCGGAAAAACAGAGTGAACGTAATCAACCAAGGCAAGAGAGATAAAAGTTTACATTTGCTCGTATAGTCCACTAACCATTACATCTCTGCTATAACTAGTGTCAATGCAGTCCGTAAAATTAAAATAGAAACGTCGGTAGAGCAAAATATTATTTTGGGAGAACTTCAGAATCAATTCCTAATCTACAGGCAGTTAGACAATAAACTGTTTGGCTTAATCACTCTATAGAAATATCTAAAATAAAAAACACGTCCTTATACCTGGCTAATCTGGACCTCGCTGGGGCGTACACTCTAAGGCAAAAAGGTGTTAAAAAGTGTGTGGTTCGTCCTTCTGGGGACTAATGGGGCTGCCACAACCATTATTCTCTTTAAGGACTAGAGCACCGGGTCTAACAGTAAGTCCCCACAGACGAGCTCAAGGGACTAACACATAGTTTTCACATTTACAGCTTAGTGAGTAACCGTTATTCCCACAATTCACCTCAAAAGACTAACATTTATTCCTCAGAATTGCACCTTATAGGGCAACTGTTATTCTCCGCATTTACACCTTAAAGGGAAACCGTTAGTCCTCACAGTAGCACCTTGACGGATGAACGGCTAATCCACTAAAATACTCCCATCGGATGAACTTTTTTCCCCAGTTCAAACATTGTTTTTTGTTTATTTTCCGCCAGACCTAATACTTTTTTCGCCTGTTTTTTTTGCGCTGTGAGCAAAAAATTGCGCAGTAAAAACACGCGAAAAAGCATTTAGCCACCTTGTGAAACTTCTTTCGCAGTCACGGAAACAACGAAAGACGAAAGTGAGACATCAAAATATTTTCTTTTTCTACATACACATGAAGTTTCTCCATTCTTTTGAGTGAATTTATGGTGAAGTGTACAAGTCCAGTCTCGTTGTCACATCCTGTTTTCTCCTTGTCGAGCTCCTCCGACGGAAGCGATACATGATAGGCATTGCAGACGCCAGCACACGCAGCTTTCTGCCTGTTGTGTTCCCACGGCTGTATGTACAATAAGATACTAAAAATAGTTAAACACACGTCACAGAAGATGAATATAGACGCATACAACTAGTACATGCAAGTTAATATAAAAGATGCGTGTAAAATATGATACACAAACAACTTTACCTTCACATCTCGCACAGTCCTTCTAAAACTACTCTGATGAAGGAGATGGAAGACAGGTATCGCAGACGCCAGTGCACACAGCCTTTAGCACGGTGTGTGCCCACGACTGCACAATAAGTATATAAAATAGTGAGCCACAGGAGACAGAGGATGAGCACGAATGCATATGAGAAATACGTGCAAGATGAAGTAAAAACATACGTGAGATATGATATGTTAATAATTTCACCGTGATGTCACACATCGTCAAAGCCTCATTTAGATCTTCCTAGCGCAACAGCTTTGGAGCGGCGGCCGCAGCCACAAATCCGAAAACCACCATGCCGCTAACAAGTCGGTGAGTCCTAAGCGAGCGACGTCGTTCAGCTCGAGCAAGCGAACGCGAGAGCAAACACGGTGCTGCACGCGGAGTGTCTGCCGCCAGAGAACTTCGAACAGGAGAGCGAGCGTACCCTTGGCCGCCGCCATGAACAGCACTGAGCTGGTTTGGAGCTAGCACCGAAGAAATCTACGGTAATGCGACCCTTTCCCACAAGCTCGAGCGAGTGAAGCGCGCAAACGCGAGTCCGCCACCACGGCCAATGGACGGCGCCGAGCTGCTTGTGACCGACTGACAGGAAAGCCAACTGTAATGGCGACACTTCTCACCGAGTTCCGACGTTAGCGAAAGCCCCGCCAGCCGTGCTGATGTACTTATAGCACGCGACATACTACAACCAAGCTCATTACGAGAACCCGCAACGTGTTTTCGACGACTCCCAACGCAGTGACGAGGTCTCAGCCCATTATCGTCAGCCAGCAGCTTATCGCAACGGCGAAGACAAGCGAGCGCTAGATGAGCGAGCGTACGGGAGACCGACGGCAATGGCGGCCAATTAACAGGCGGTCGCAATGCGCAGGCGAATTGCAGACGCCCAGCTGACATTCGCGGTGTATTTCGTGCGTGCGATATATAACACGACCAAGCCCATTGCCGGCAAGCACGATCCGTATCACACACCGGCAAGTAGAATAGAATAGAGAATGATAGCCAATTTGCAAAAGAATTCAGCGCTGATTTCTGCCCTGCGTCGGACTGAAGTATATATCCGATAGGCCTGTTGACTTCTCGGCCGTCATATTGGCCCTCCCAACAGTTGCTGTCGTGTGTTGGTCGTGACTGTCTTGAAGCCAGAGATGTACAGTGCGGCGTGGTGACGTGTCGAGGCTTGCTCCAGGCTTCATAAGTGCAGCGAAACGTAAAAGCAGCAGCCCACGTTGATCCAAGCGTACACAGAAGCACTACGCCGTAATTACTAGATCGTCGAATCCAGGCGGCCGTGGTCAAGCACTCCGAGTGTGACACAACGCGAACCGTCGCCAGCAAAATACTGAGAAAGACTGAGCCAGTAGAGGAGGAGGATGGCCAGAGCCGCCCTCCTCTCCTGTGCAGCTCTGCGTGCTGCTTGCATTGTCCAGGCAGTTTATCCCTTTGGAGCGTGTTTGGAGACTAAGCGGTTAGCACGTGGCACGCTTCCTTCTGCGGTTCCTCCTCAACGGTCTATCTGTTCTTCGCGGGTGCCTATCGAGCTCCGTTACTACCATATCGGGTAATTTTGCCTTAGAGTGTATGACGAGATTACTCAGAAAATTTTGTAGGAGACATTGAAGGAAGTGGGCATAGATGGCGACTGTGACAGCTTTTGAGAGAAATATACTGAGAAAATACAGTTTGCATAGAATAGGAAAAAATAAGTAGGAATTACAGCGTTGAAAATAATAAGGGCTAAGAAAGTAATGTCCTTTGTCCCCGCTGTTATTCAAGGTGCATATGGTGAGGATGAGAAAATCACTGGAAGGTAGCAACATTACATTTAATTTGTCACGCAAAAAGGCTGGTGTGTTGGTTGACCAGAAACTTCCAGGTCTATTTTATGCCGACGATATTGTCGTATTGGCGGACAGTGAAGACAATACACAGCGGTTGATAGATATATGTGGAAGAGAATGCGAGGCTCTAGGACATGGATTTAGAGAAACAGTATATGAATTGGTGGTATTCAGTGATCACAATGACCCGGTGGTCTCAATACAGGGCCAAGAAATGCCGAGAATAAGCGAGGAGATGTATTTTGGAGTGTGGGTAAATGAGAGAGTTAGATATATGGAGGTACACAAAAAAACACTGACAGCAAGGGTACAGTGTACTAGAAGTGTTGAGTGGCGTGACCACGCCTCGCCGCCTGATGCCTTCCGCGTTGCCCGTAGCGGCGGCGCTGCATGCGAATAGTGCTGAAAGAGCCGCGCGCTGGGTGCAGGAACTGCTATGTGCTCCGGCTTCTCAAGTGCGCTTTTTTGATGCAGGTTTCTTCAAACCTGCCCACCATTCATGTCTAGGGCGTGATGTCGTAACTCTTGAAGTATGACACGCCAATCTACTGAATTTAAGCTCCATAAATGTCCTTGTGGAAGATCAAAAATTATTTAGAAAGGGCGTGTCTTATTCTGATTTCTTCTCTCAACACTTTCTTCGTTGAGCGGGCATCTACAAAATTAAGAACAACAGAGTCAATTTATTAATAGTTAGCTGCGCTCAGAAGCTGTGGGTTGAAAAAAATGTTGTGTCGAACGCACGCAGAACCAGGAGGCCGTAAATACAGGGGCCAGGAAGAGAATCTGAAATCCCTATACCACGAAATGTTTTCGTAAGTTAACATTTCAGAGTATACTAAAATATCTGCACGTATTTACAGCGACCACCAATCGCCAAAGTTAGTCATTCTGCTGCACCCCCCCCCCCGAAAAATTCTGGGTAGCCCTGCGCAGCACGTTTACAGTTGGCGAATCTGAATATAGCGTGCCTCTGTACTAGTGCCCACTGTAAATTTCACCTTTTCGACAGTATGAGGGCTCAAAACTCGTTCAAGTCTAACGTAGTTGGACAAAAATGCACGAAGTAAAAATAGTGGCTGTTCTAAGGGGCATTGCATGGATATTGTTAAGTGGGCGGGGACGTGTGACTTAAATGCGTGTACTTATATATATATATATATATATATATATATATATATATATATATATATATATATATATATATATATATATTATATATATATATATATATATATATATATATATATATATATATATATATATAAAGGAGATTTATTGAGCAGTAAGGTTGATGCTTGTAAGACGATGCACCAGCAGCAATGCACGAGCTCAGGCCGCTGCTGCACGCTCGATGCTGCTGCCTCTGCGCCGGGGTACTTCCTCTTCTTTACAAAGGCGCCGCGGAAAAAAAGGAGCCGTCCTGGTGACTTAGTCCTGTGCAGGCAGCGTTGAACCACGGTACTGCTTCAGCCTCTGGACGTGTACAACCTCGCGGTTGCGACGTCGCAAGTCTGACGGTGGCGTAAGAGGGTCAATGAGATAATTTACTGATGAAGTTTGTTCGAGAATACGATATGGCCCATCGTACTTTGGCAGAAGTTTGGAAGAGAGCCCAGGTGTGCGATGCGGCACTGATTGTCACACAAAAGCACCCGGAAGAAAAACGGGAGTTGAGGTCTCGGCATCATGAATTGCTTTTTGCCGGTGTTGGCCATCGGAGGTAAAGCAACGAGCTAACTGGCGACATTCTTCTACGTGTCTGGCGGCGTCCAAGATCGGTAGGCACTCGGGCGCGTCCGGTCGATAGGGCAGAATGGTGTCAATGGTGTTGGAGGGGTGACGGCCGTAGAGGAGGTAAAAGGGGAGAAACCTGTTGTCGCTTGCGTTGCCGTATTATAGGCGTATGTAATGAATGGGAGAACTAAGTCCCAGTTAGAGTGATCAGGCGTCACATACATAGATAGCATGTCACCGAGAGTACAATTAAAGCGCTCAGTAGCCCCATTGGTTTGATGGTGGCAAGTGGTACATGTGCGATGTACAATAGCACACTTAGCGAGCAACTGTCCATTCACCTCGTACAAGAAAGTGCAGCCACGGTCACTGAGGAGTTCTTAAGGGCCTCCATGACGCAACACAAAATGACGCAGTAGGCAAGTGGCTACCTCCTGTGCTGTAGCCGTTTGAAGAGCAGCGGTCTCAGCATAGCGCGTTAAGTGGTCGATAGCAACTATTATCCACCTGTTGCCAGTCGTAGTCAATAGAAATGGCCCAGAAATATCTGTTCCGACCCATTTGAAAGGTCGGGAAGGGCAAGGTAAAGGCTGCAGTTCACAGGCAGAGGCGTGTGCTGGAGATTTTCGGCGCTGACATTCGGCACAAGAGCGAACGAAGTTGCGGACGAAGGTATACATACCACGCCAGTAGTAACAATGTCGAAGCCTTTCGTAGGTCTTGAGGACTCCTGCGTGGCCACATTGTGGGTCAGCGTGGAAAGAGAAACAAATCTGCGACCTCAGCGTTCGTGGAACGACGAGCAGCCACTTGCGTCCCTCTGGTGCGTAGTTGCGTTGATAGAGAAGTATCACGTATCGAGAAATGTGGAACTTGGCGCCGAAGCATTCGCGTGTTTGCGATTTCAGAAGTGTTGGACATATGATTGAGAAGAGACGCAGCCCGCGGTGAATTGCGTTGTTCGACAGCAATGGTGTCAAAGTCAAAAGATGACAATGTGGAATCGCAAGCGGAGTCAGCTGTGGCATTCTGGGAAAGGGGGGAACGGGAAAGGGCGTCGGCGTCAGCATGCTTCCGTCCTGACCGATTAACCACGCGTATGTCATAATTTTATTTTCAGCGCCCAGCGAGCGAGGCGGCCAGATGGGTCTTTTAACGTCGAAAGCCAGCACAGCACGTGGTGGTTGGTCACGACGTCAGAACACGACCATATAGATATGGGTGAAACTTTCCAAGGACCCACACAATGGCCAAGCACTCCTTTTCTGTGACGCTGTAGTTGCTCTCAGCCTTGGTAAGTGTGCGACTAGCGTATGTCACGACGTATTCCTGATGCTCCGAATTACGCTGTGCAAGCACAGCACCAAGGAGTACACCACTGGCGTCGGTGTGGATTTCAGTTGGAGCTTCAGGATCGAAATGGCGTAGAATGGGTGGCATCGTTAGAAGCCGTCGCGAGGTGGTAAAAGCGTCGTCGCAGGCTAGGGGACCACGATAAGAGGTCTTTACAGTTGCCGAGGAGTTGCGTGAGAGGTGATATAATTGACGAAAAGTTTCGGACAAATCGTCGGAAATACGAACACAAGCCGATGAAACTTTTGAGTTCTTTGATAGTGGCATGTTTAGGAAACGCCGTAACAGCTCGCAATTTGTCGGGTTCCGGGAGGATGCCTTCCTTGGAAACAACATCATCCGAAATGTTCAGTGGACGCATGGCAAATCAACAATTTTTAAGGTTTAATTGCAAACCGGCGTTAGTCAAGCGAGTAAGGACGTGCTGAAGGTGATTTAAGTGTGTGTCGAAGTTCATCGAGGTAACACAAGCATATCTTCCATTTTAGCCCACGAAAGATAATGCACATCATTTGTTCGAACGTTGCAGGTGCATTAGAAAGTCTGAAGGGCATGACGGTGAATTCATTTAGGTGGTCTGGCGTAATAAAAGCGGCTTTAGGGCGATCGGCCTCCGCAATCAGCACCTGCCAGTAGCCTGACCGCTAGTCTAACGAGAAAAAGAATTCGGCACTCTGTAAACTGTCCAAAGCATCGTCCATGCGCGGTAGTGGATGAACGTCCTTCAGCGATATCTTGTTCAATCGCCGGAAATCGACACAGAAACAAGTAAAACCGTCTTTCTTTTTGACGAGGACCACCGGAGACGCCCATGGACTCTATGAGGTCGAATAACGCCTCTGCGAAGCATGTCGTCTACTTGGTCATTAACGACGCGGCGTTCTGTAGCGGACACGCGATATGGTCGTTGTCGCAGCGGTGAGTGGGACCCAATGTGGATTGTGTGTTCTACTGATAAGGCACTGCCGAGAGATGTTTCTGCAACGTCGAAAGAATGGCGGTAGCACTCAAGGATGGTGAGGAGTTGTGAACGCTGCGAAGATGTCAAATCTTGAGCGATGAATGGTTGAAATATGTTTGCCGACGTTGAGTCAGCCGCTGAGACGACAGCCAGTTCACAGACGGAGGTAGAGGCACCTCACCGGGGATGGATATAATTCTGGTAGAACTGATTGTCTCCACGTGGCCAATACACTCATGACGAAGTAGGGATAAAGGTGACGACTTGGCAATAAGGTTGAGCCTTCTACAAGGTCTAGAGCAGCAAAAGGCAGGGAAGGACTCTTCGGGTGACGAATATTGGAGATGGTGTGAAGAAGACCGTGCTGTTGGATATGGCGCTGCGTGAAACTGGTACGAAGGCAAAAGAGCGTGGAGGGATGTAGGTTTCGTCGTTAACGACAAGTTTAGCGGCAGACTGGGTGTCGGTGGCGCTCGGTCATCCAGTGAGTAAAATTCACCCTCAGCCCTAGCACAGTCGATGATGGCGTTATGACGCGACAAAAAGTCCCATCCCAAGATAATAGTATGGGAGCACGATAAAAAAACCATGAACTCTAACGTATACGAAACGTCCTGAATATTCACGCGGGCTGTACATACTGCTGCAGTCGGTTAAACAGGTTGAGCACTAGCTGTGCGAAGCGATAATCCGGAGAAAAGGCATCGTAACCTTACGAGTTTAGTGCAAAATACAGCATCGATAACCGAAACAGCTGCACCGGTATCTACAAGAGCGACAGTAGGGATATTTTTGAAAACACATCAATAACATTGGTAGGTGACAAATGAGGACTTGGGCAAACCGAAACTTGCGCAGCTCTTGCCTCAGGAACTGCGTCATCTAGTTTTCCTCTTCGTTAGGCGGGGGCCGTCGACGCATAGGAGAAGGTGAGCAGCGGCGTTGGAGGGCGAGCGAAGACATCCCGACCGAGGGCGGTGGTCGTCCTAGTAGCCGGCTGGCCTTGGAGTGGAGGAACTGTATTGCGCGTTGGAGTCAAGCGAGAAGAAAGGCTCACGGCCGTTTTCATCGGTGATGTGCGTCCGGCGGCGGTAATACCTTGTGACGTGTCCGGGGTATCGACATACGTAACAGATCGGGCGATTGTCGAGAATGCGCCACGGGTTGGCGGTCTTAGTGCTGCTGCAGTGAACTGAAAGTGGGGGACAGCTTGCGCAAGGCTGGAACGGACGCGCAGGCGCCTTGCGAGTTGGCATCGCTGCAGCCGCGGCGTAGGTGAGAGGAGCAGCCGCAAGATTATGCTCGTGAGCAGCTGGTAGGGCCTTGGCGATCTCTCCTTGAATGATGCCACGAAGAGACGACGGTAAAGTTGTAGTAGTTTCTGGTGTGAAGGGCACCAAGGGAAGCTGTCGTGCGACTTCTTCGCGGACAAAAGCTTCTATTTCGGCTATTAGTGACGCTTAGTCATGACCATTGATCACACTAGACAGTGATGCCAAATTGTGCGCTGGAGGACGTCTTGTCTGAGCTCGCTGCTTCCGCAATCCATCTTAGCTTTGGCACAGGCTAATTACGTCGTTAACAGTGGTCGGGCTTTTCGTCAAGAGCTTTTGAAAAGCATTATCGCCTATCGCTTTGAGGATGTGCTTACATTTTTCAGCTTCCGTCATTGCGGCGTTCACGCGTTTGCACAAATCGACGACGTCTTCTATGTTACATGTGAAGGTTTCACCCCTTTCTTGTGCGCCTGTGCGTAAACGCTGCTCACTACGAAGTTTTCGGACGGCAGGTCGATCGAAGACTGCTACAATTGACGTTTTAAATTGCGGCAACGTTCGGACGTCTGTCTCGTGGTTTCTAAGCCAAAGGCTGGCTACACCCGCGAGGTAGAACGACACGCGTGTCAACTTGTCCGCGTCCGTCCATCTGTTTAAACCGCGCACCCGTTCGAAACTCGAGAGCCAATCTTTAACGTCGTTGCCATCTGTTCCGCTGAAGATTGAAGGCTCCCGCTGAGAAACAATGCCTGGACAGGTGGCCGCAGGACATGGAAGCGTCTGCTGATCGGCGTCCGGCATAGCAGAAGGTAGCCGTCAAGAACAGAGTTCCAGGATGGTAGCGGAAAGGTATGGGGGACGGTACCCAGCATGGCACCACCAATTATGAAGGAGATTTATTGAAAAGAAAGGTTGATGCTTGTAAGGCATTGCACCAGCCGCAATTCACGAGCTAGAGCCGCTGCTGCACGCTCGATGCTGCTGCCCCTGCGCCGGAGTACTTCCTCTTCTTTACAATATATATATATATATATATATATATATATATATATATATATATATATATATATATATAATTATATATATAATGTGTGTGTGTGTTTACTGTGTACATATAGAAGTTGGAGTTCTCAAAATAGAATGCACGAACGCCTGCTTACACTTTTGACACTTAATAAAACAAATACACCTATACACCATCCTCATAAGTTTTTTTTTCGCTTGCAATGGCGTCACGCCAGTATAATATTAGGAAATCAGTATAATTTAAGCTGACGATACAAATTGAGAACTGGTTACAGTGAATTCACGCAGAGTAACAGATGGGTTATGTAAACTATTCGACTCGCACTCTTTAATATGTTCACGATAACTCCTTTCGCATAGAGTTCTTGACTAGGAGGTACAGGCGTTCTTTCAACTCGGCTCCCTGGCTCCGCCTCCTGGAGTTTGCATAAAAAAAGCAAAGTGAGCGCGACAAGAAAGCCTCTTAGAAAGCATTAATCATTGTCTTCCGCAAATCTGGGCTCATAAAACTAAGTCGTCACCGATATAAATGTGGTGACAAAATTACTTATAATAGTGTTTTCCATGACACAATCGAGGGCGTGTGGACGTATATGAGGAAGAGTGCTCTGGATATAAAAACTGCCGACAAAACGAGCATATGATTTATTCGCCGTTTTAATACCTTCCTCTTTGTAGCTCGCCAGTAGCCACTTATGATGTAGTGCCACTCAAAGCGCTGCTTGAGTGAAAAGCTAGGCGGACCCGTGCAAGTTCTGATTGTACTACATGTTTTCTTTTTTTTGTCGGCAGGCTCTTGAAACAGCGAATTTCCCGTCGCAATTTCTGCGTGTCTGCATATTTACTCGTGCACTACTGCGCCTAGCAGGTGTGCATACACTAATAAATGCTCTAAAACGCAATAAACGTGCTAAAAACAAGCAAATACACACTTTTGTGGGCTATTCGCGCGCGTTCCCATTGCAGACGCTTTTGAGATCTTAAGTACCATGCGACTCTAGTGCCGCTGCAACTGTCACCCGCCGGAAAATCAGTCGAGTTACGGCGCGGCCGCCTAGTTCACTTCACTGCCCTCTTCTAGTACACTGTAGCAAGGGGAAAGGGCAATGCTGCTACACTGAAACACATAGTGTTATGGGGTTATAACAGGTAAAAAGTGCTTCGATATCTGTGGAAAGGCGTAACGGTTATGGCTTACACTTGGAAACTAAAGGGAGTGCATGAAGACAGAGATGCAATCAGGAATAGATGTAAATCAAAGGACTGTGCCACGTCTCATGTTGGGCGCTCAACAGAAGACGACAAATGAGGCTGTAATCAGAGATATGGGAAGGACAGGCATGGAAGGTGCAGAAGCTCAGAGCAAAATGATATTTGAAGAGATGCTTAGCAAAATGAAGGAGGGTAGATGGTCAAGATAGGTGCTCAGGTATTTGGTTAGAAAAAGCATAGATACAAAGTGGAGGAATAGAACTAGGTGGCTCACCAGTAATTACACTGATGACAGTGTGGGTTACAAGGTAACAAGGCGCATTCAGTGAATAGTCAGGAAGGTGGAGAGGATTTATTGGTTGAGCGCGATGGATACGAAGCCGCCTCAGTAACTACCATAAAGGCAAGAATGAAGAAAAGTGGGGGGATTTTATAATATTTCAAAGAGCGCTTTACTGTTCCAAGCATGGTCGGGTTGCTTTAGAACACATAGTCATAAAGTGAGATTCAGTAAAGAAGGATAATTCGCATGTGGTGGGGGAGTAAAAAAACAATGGAAGAAGCTCTAATTGAATGCAGTGATATCCATCCAGGTATACGTGTGGGTACAAGCCTACGTGAGGCTCTGGGTTTCATGAACAAAGCTGGCAAGCTGAATACGCCCGTGACAGAAGGCAGTAAGAGACGGTTAGAGTATTGGTGAATAAAGAACAAAAATAGCAGGAAACAGAGGTCATTGTTCTTGAGGTGGCAGAGACATGAAACACAAAATTATATTTTTGTTTGTTATGATAGAATCAATTTTTTTGAAGTAGATAAGATAATAAGCCAACATAAAAAGAAAGATTTTTTCGTTCGTGCATCGCATATACACAATTTCTACGTACGTAGGATCACCTTTTTTCTTGCAAGCCTGTTGGCACACATGTCACCGTGCGCTAAAAAAACGCGGACGCTCATAGCATCCATCCATCCATCTATTTGGAGCAAGTAGTAATAAAGGGGGCGTTCGGTTCTTGGCTGCCGACGTGTGCAGTTGTGCATCACTTGCATAAGTTACTGCTTGCGTGCTGCAGCGAACGTGCACGTGACTTGGTGTCAAAACTAGATGCTTTTATTGGCCGTCTCATCGCAAGTACTCGCGGAGTTGTCATGACAGGAGCACTACTGACTCGGTGTTGTGCGTTCATGTCTTGGTGGTTGGCGTAGCATAGATTCTAACAATGGCGGACGAAAACACTGCACCTATGGTCGCACTTTAGAGACGCCCTTAAGCCTGCCGCCTAATCCCCGGTTCAACTTGAAACACCAGGTCACTGGCTGCAATGGAATCTCCAGTTCGAAGACTACAGCTTCACGTCTGATCTATACCGAGCTACTGACGAAGCAAAAGTGAGAATGCTGTTGTACACCATGGGCTCACAAGAAGCGAGAAGCATACTTGAGACGTTAGGCCTCACCGGAGCAGATTGGGCTTTCTTCGGTATTGTAAAAGAAAGGTTCAAGGCCTATTAAGGTCATCCGCCTAGTGAGATTTTATGAAAGTGTCAAATTCCACCGCCGGGTACAAAAAGGCGAAGCAGTGGATCATATCGTTACTTCCCTCTAAAAATGCAATCGTGCATAGAAAGATGTTGAAGATCACTTTGTGCGTGACCACTTTGTCGTCGGACTCAGTGATTCCTCGCTTTCCGACAAGCTCTGAATCAGTACCGAATCGGCACTTGAAGACGCTATTTAGTAGACCCGTGTTAATGAAGATGCGATCAAGGGCAGCGCTGATGCGTTCAATGGGACCAGTCAGTATTCCACAGGAAACAGCGCTGCGTTCTTCTGAAGCAAACTTGAGTCCACGCAGACAGTTTAAATCTCGTGTTGTGAAAAAAAATGGCGAAAAGCAAAGCTTCTAAAACGCGTGACGCGACGCTTCAAACAAAACCAACTTGCCGGTGTTGTGGTCATCGTACACATTTCAATGTTCAGCTCGTCAAGCCCAATTCTGCAGCTTTAATTGCAAAATAAACTTCGGAAATGCTTGTGAACCAAAGTGGAACGTATACACAGTAACAATACATGCTTTTCGTCTACCAAGAACACCGGCGTCGCAAAATTTGTTCGCGTGGTGCTAAATGAACAGAAAAACTTTTTCAAGTTGGACACTGGGGCAGCTCTTACGCGTGCCTCCAGTGAGTTTTTATGTGTGGTCAAGAATCTGCGTAAGTCTGATGTAGTGCTTACGGGACCTGGTAAGATGCGTTTGGATGTCCTGAGGGTGATGCAAGCAAGTCTGAAGTGGGAAGGGGAAGTTCAACTAGTTTGCGTGTTTCCCCAGCAACTCCCTTTGTGATTGGGCTTTCCAATAATTACAGTACTAGGCATCACTACATTTGTAAACCCTGTTTATGTGAAGAAGCCACATTTTATGACAGGTGATATGTTAAAAAGTCTCGGAGAATCCCACAGTAAAAAATTGCCCGCAGCTTCCCTCGGGGGAACACTGAGGAGGATGCGGAGCATATAATTGGTTAACGGGGTGTTAAAGTGCGACTTACTTGGGTCGATGGCTAAATTGGTTAACGTGGTTGTGAAATGGGGTGTTAAATTGCGACTTACTTGGGTCGATGGCTAAATTGGTTAACGTGGTTGTAGGAGGGGGTGTTAAATGAGTGAACACGTACACACGTATGCGAAAGGACGGCGCTAGTCGAAGGGACGTCGATCATTGTGTTTGTGGATTCGTTGGAATTCATTTCACCGCGACCTTGGACGTCGACGCGCCGTACAAACCAACCGACGAGCGGCAACTGAGCGAGCGAGCGCCGACCTTGAGTATATATACAGCGCGACGGCGCATGCACTGTCAGCTGTTGAATGTTCTCGAAGGAGAAGCGTGCGCGCGGCACAGATGGCGACGGCGCGACGGCGCATGCGCTGTCAGCTGTCGAATGTTCTCGAAGGAGAAGCGCGCGCGGCACAGATGGTGGGCGACGGCGCGACGGCGCATGCGCGCGCGTCAGCTGTCGAATGTTCGAGAAGCGGTGCGGACGGCGCGGACGGCGCGGACGGCGCACTACAAGGCGCGAGTATAAGATGCTTCCGCATCTAAAAGATCATCAGACGCACAACCCTTTTCAGTCAGCGTGCTCAGAAGATTACCGTTACCTTTCCATGCCACCGTAAAAAAGCTGCTGCAGAAGATGGACAAGGAAGGTGGGATTCGCTGGATAGACTTTTGAACTGAATAGCCTGCTGGCGTCGTGGTCATTTTAATCAGTTTCTGCATGCATCTCGCGAAGCTGAATCAATCGTTGCTACGTGAACGACATGTGCTACAATCAGCTGTAAACATCTTGGGAAGTATAAGTCAAGTCAAAGTGTTCTTCGAATTCGATGCCACCGCGGGATTTCTACAAGTGAAATTAGAAGGAGGAAGTCAAGAACTGACAACCTTCATCACTCCTTTTGGCAGGTAATGTGTCAACGCCTTCCCTTCGGTATTTGCTCTGCACTTGAGTACTAACAAGGCCAAATCGGTCGCGTTCTGGAAGGAATGGGCGGCGTGGTAAATACAATGAATGATATCTTGGTCTCTGAGTGAACAAAGGAGGAACATCACCAAAGATTATAAGAGCTCTTGCAATGCCTACAAAGGGCTGGTGTAAAGCTTAATAATGCAAAGTGTGTGTTTGCCATACTTTTGAGCGTAGATAAAATCTCGCCAGATGCAGACAAGATGAGTGCTCTAGAAAATGTACAGGCACTCTGATACGTCAGTGTGGTGAGAAGGCTCCTCAGAATGGTAAACCACGTTGGACGCATCCAACCAAAATTTTCTGAGAGCAGCACCAATGCATCAGCTTCTCATTAAAACCAGCAGATTGTATTGAGGCCCCTACCGGCAGAAGGCTATTCAGAATGTGAGAGATGCACTGACCAGCGTTAGTGCTCTGACAATGTACAACTCGACGTTTCTCATCACGGTATCAGCCTATGCCAGCTAATGTGGTCCAGGTGCATTGTTGTTGCAGGATCTACCCATGAGTGGAAGATGTGCTGTCGCCAACGTTTCCAGGTTGCTGTCATCTGCTGAGATAAGGTACAGCCGGATGGAGAATGAGGCTCCCCGCAGTAACATCGGTGGTGGAGATATCTGACCAGTTTGTCGGGGGTATAGTCTCCGACTTAAAAACTGATCATAGGCCACTAAATACGTTGTTTGGGCAAAGCACAGCTCGAGATGATGCCACCGCGCATTGAAAGGTTTTGTATAAGACTCATGCGTTACCAGTACAATGTTTTCTATGTGTCAGAAAAGGACTTGGCCACTGCAGATACCATGTCGCGCGCTCTAGCTGGTCCTCCCAAGAAAAACCAAGACTAGCGAGCCCTAGATGAAGAGATCACAGTCATGGAGGTAACTGAATCTACGGCGATTCCTCCTGACACACTTTTCAACATCAACATTAGGTTGCAGTCTGCGGAGGTTTCTGCAGATTGTGTAAAGACGGCTGGCCAAACCATCTATAAAATGTTCCGGAAACTGGGCGCATACAGGAAGGAGCGTAGTAGACTCTGTGTGCTACGATGACTCCTGCTAAAAGACATTACAATTTTGGTACCATATTCGCTTTATAAAGCCATGCTCCGCAGAATTCGTGACGAGCATCAATGCATTAGAAGATCAAAAGCTGGAGGGCGTGAAACCAAAACACCGTACTCGGTATGCCCGAGTCGCGAGAAAGACTAAAAACTGAACTTGCAACTTCAGGCTTTCTCATAACTCACCCTCAGGCTTTCTCACTTCTGCAAGTATCACTTGGTGAAATCTTGTGGTGGCAGCAAGTTTGGAGAACTCTTTGCCTTGACTGATACTCCTCAAGATGATTCACCTGATGGTGGCACATGTCATTCGCGTAGCACGGCGTGATTCAGTTTTGCAAGGTCTGCGCAGATATGGTAGTCAGCTGAAAAAAACCTGATGGATTGGGAACGACCACGATGCCAGCACACCATTCAGTCAGAGAGTTTATCCAGTAAATCACACTTTCGTTCTCCATCATCTGCAGCTTCTTCTTTACGGCGGCATGAAGAGGTAGCGGTATTATTTTGGGTACACTGAGTTAAAGGGGTTGTGCGTCTGGGAGCAACTTGAAGGTGTATACGCCGTGAAACTATCCGAGACCTTCGGAGATGTCCCCTGTTAGAAAAGCAGCCTTTTCCACAACAACGGGGTCTACAAACGTGGCAATGCCCAGTGCTGTCATTGCTGGAAATCCAAACAGCGGAGGCTGTTGCTGTGGCAAGTTGTAAACAGGCTGAACAGTAGGTTTCTGTTGTCTCTCCGGAGTTGCTTAAAACAGCCCCAAAACATCCAATTATATGTTACGGGGTGCCGTAAGCACTCGATAAGGGTTGCGTACATTTTTGGGAACACCGGAAAACTCCTTGGAGACGAACGTAAGAGCTGCCCCAGTATCCAGGTTGAAAAGTCCATTATGTCCATTCAGCATCACGCGAACAAACTTCCCGGCGTCGGTGTTTTTCGTAGAAGAAACAGGATGTAGTTCCACTGTGTTGACTTTCTGTTTTTTTTTCGCGAAGATTGCCAAGTGGCCTTTCTCGTTGCAGTTGTAACAATCAGCTTGACGAGCTAGACATTAAGATCGCCGATGTGTTGAATGGCCAAAATACCAGCAAGTTAGTTTTGTTTATAGCGTCGCGTCACACTTTCAGAAGGTTTGCTTGTGCCCCCTTTTCGAAATACAATATTGGAACTGTAGGCATTGACCTAACTGGTTTGTTGAGCACAGCGCTGTTTCCTGTTGAATACTAGCAGGCCCCTTTGAACGCGTCCGCACGGGCTTCGATCTAATATTCATGAATACGGGCCTGCAGTACGGCGTCTGCATGAGTGAATTCGGTAAGGTGGCACAGCTTATCGGAAAATGGTGAATAACTTAATTAGGTGATAAAGCGATCATGTACAAGCGGTCTGCAACATATTTGATGCGTAGTTGCACTTTTTTAGAAGTTTCAGTAGGTCAGTAACAAATTTATTCATTGTTTCGCCCTCTTTTTGTACTCACTAATGAAATTTGGCACTCTCTTTAATCTGATCAGGGGGATAAAAAAATTAGGCCTTTAACTTTTCTTTTGCAGTAGCGAAGGAAGCCAAAGTTGCCGTGAAGCCTAGCATCTCAAATGTGTGTCTCGCTTCTTGTGAGCGCACGGTATACAGCAGAGTTCCAAGCTTTACCTCATCAGTCGGTCAGTATAGTCGAGACGCGAAGCTGTAGTCTTCAAAGTGGAGACTTCATCGCGGCTTTTCGTCTAGGTTTTCAGTTGAACCGCGGAAGATGCAGCGCGGTGATGGGCGTCTAGAATAAATGTTTGTGTCTGCCATAGCTCTAGTCGGCGCAACGCCGACCACCAAGAGACAAGCGCGCACCACCTAGTCAGTAGTGCTTCTCTCGTGGAACACGTCCATATATCTTCGACTTCTACCTTCAGCATTTTCGGAGCTTCACTGCAGTACACCAGCTCATCGAAGAGAGGGCCATTTTAAAACCTATATAGCTTAATATATGAGTCGAGTTTGAAGAAGTTTCAAATAACCTTTAATTTACAGGGATATCCATGAGTAACATGCGGAGAATCAAATCTTGTTCGTGAGTCCATTTTAAGTTACAGTGATTTCTCTTAAAAAGCAAGCATGCGGTGAAGCGACACTCCAGAAGTTCGTGTCCAACATCCTCGCAGAGAGGTTCAATGCTACTAGTTTGAAGACAGAGTGGCTTCACATTGAATAAGGTGTATAGTCAGTAAGAAAATAGGGCGGAATAAATTATGTATTGGGTTTTAGACTAGTTAACAGAAGGTGGGGTATATGCCATTTGAAATGCAATCTGTGACATCTTCACCCTCCATGAGTAATTCATAACTATGCTGACATGGGTATCAATGGAAAGGAGACCAAGGGTGCTTTGCGATGGCACATGTTTTGTGGACTTCAGGTGACACGTGTAAGTTCCGTGGCTTCGTGCACCTTCTAACAGTCCATGGGTGGTTCCCAACCATATGGACATGAATATGAAACGATCCGGCTTCGAAGCACCTCTTCGAAAGTACGTGCACTTGTGAATTCAAATAACCATGATGAAGTAGCATTGCACCTCTCTGGGACGATGTTAAAGCACGAGCTCCTGGAGTGTGTCTTGACTGCATTCTTTCTTTTTACGAGACGTCACTGTAACTACAAAACAAAAATAGACCATCTCCGCGAAGGGACCCTTGATAAAATGGCAAGCAGGAGCAGTGTGTACGGCGCTGACCCGCTTGAAACGGGCGTCAACGTGGGTGCTGCAAAAATCGTTTGAACCGAAACTCGGTGTAGCTTCGGTGTTACCCGTGCACCTTCTCTCTTCTCGAACGCGATCGGCGTTCTTGACTTGCACATCGTCGGTGTCGGTGGTCTTCCAACGCTGACGCTTGCGTTTGCCTTTCCATTTTCACGCCTCCTTCTTGTTCCGCACACGACGTCGTGGTTCACGAACGCGATCGGCTTCGCTAACCCGGAACGCCGCCGACGGCCGGGAAAGATACGTATGCGCAGACTAGTGGGAAACATTGCCCCCGCGGCGTCCCGCCTTTGGCGTGATCGCGGGGCAAGCAGTGGAGCGCTGAACGCATAGGCGGCGCCACGAGACCACAACATGGAGAAAAAAACATAAGGAGAGGCCCCATCGTATCCCAATGCATTGCGAGAAGTGTGGTGGAAGTGACGCCAAATTTATGGGGCAAACAAACTGGTATGGGGCAAGCAAAAAAAATTGCAGCATATCCACGGAGTGAAGAATGGAGAGTGGGGTGAAGCATTCGTCCGTCCATTCGTTCTTGCTTCCGTCCGTCCATGCATCTGCCTGTGTGACCGTCCATGCGTCCATCCGCCCGTCCGTGCGTGCTTCTGTTCGTGCGTCCATCCCTGCGTTCGTTCATGTGTCCATGCATGCATATGTCTGTGTGTCCATTCGTACATCTATTCAACACGCCAAGTACGACCATCTCGCATGTTTTCATCATATGTTCCCCATATAGAAGCACCGCCATCCAGCGGACATTTCAAGGACTAAACGAGAGGTGGCACAAGCCCACTTTCTTATGGCTTGCGCTTCGTGTCTACTACCCACCTTTTACCAACTCGAGTTCATGATATATACTAGTTCACTGTACTCATGGCACTGCGGCCCAACGCTCGCTAAACCTTTCTGTAACCAAGGAGGTTATGCCCAGCGAGTGTAACAAAGCAACCTTTTCCTGTCAGATTGTGCTCAATGTACATGCCAATGGCTCCTAATCAGAAATGAGAGACAGAAGAATTCGGCTTTTACTTTCTTACGGCTTGCGCTTCGTATCTACTTTGCACCTTTAACAACCTCGAGTTCATGGTATATACTAGTTCACTGTATTCATGGCACTGCGGCCCAACGCTTGCTAAACCTTTCTAAAAATAAGGAGGTAACGCCCAGCGATTGTAACGTAGCAAGCCTTTCTTGTCAGATAGTGCTCAATGTACATGCCAATGGCTGCTAAGGGGAATGAGAGACAAGAGAATTCGGCTTTGATTTAACGCGCTCGCTGCGGATTTTTTATTGTTCAACAACGCACAGAAGAAATATTCTACCGGCACCACCTCGGAGGCCAAAATGTAAGACTGGTTACTAACTACTACTACTACGACTACGAGGGACGAACGGGTGCCGCTATAATGAGCTTCGCCCCTAACAGACGTTCCGTGGCGTGCTTCTCAGCGCTGGTTCGCTTTTGCGCGGACTTGTAGTCCAGGTGTAAACTTAACGCGTATTGTTTGGTTTGTATGCAGCAAAATATTGCGAGCACACCTTTCCCTCACTGTTCATGCATAGCAGGCCCGAGCATGGCTTGCTGAAATAATTCGTTGGGTGTTTTCGTGCAATGGCACAGAAATAACTGGTACGCGTGGTAATAAAACTCATTCGGCCCCTCCATCATCATGTTGAAACTCACACAGCAGTGACTTACGCATTCTGCTCGCCGTAAGGCCTTTTTTCTTCTCTTAGCCAGATTTCCTGATCCATGGGCCGATTGGTAGTTCTTGGCTCGTATATAGTAGAGGTGTGGCAATGCACGTTTTTGAGAGCTTGCTTCATATCTATTCCGTGCACCGCCGGCCTAGTACTTGACGTACTTCACGTCGGTAAGAAGGCACCGCCGTATTGCATACGCGATAGTACACGTAAAGTGTGTAATTCCAGGGCGCGCGCACACAACTAACACGCAACGAGTGCACACCGTACAATACATACACATTAGGTCTGATAACAAGAAAAGTTTATTGTCCTTCCGTATGAACGACACAACTTCCAAAAACACGACACGATGCCTACAACACTAAAACGAAAGTTCGCGTGTGTTCTAGCTCACTTGACGCAATGAGTAAGAACCAGCGTAGCCTACAGCTGAGAGCTCCACATGCAAATACCATGCATTATTGATCAACAGTGAAGCGAACATACGTGAAAGGTGCCGCCAAGTACATTCGGCAGTGCACGCGATTCGCACCGAGTATACACTACAGCTGGGCATCGAACAGCTTTCCTAAACACACTCAAAAGAAGCAGAACTCGTGAATTCACTCGCTGCCGTTAAAGAACACCACTCCGCCGGCACCACTTCCAATGCTGCTGCGGCGGCTGCTCACCGGAAATTGTGAAGTGCTTATCTGTTTCTTCACTAGGAAGAAGTGTGGGTGTTTGCGATGCGGCTGCTTCACGATTATGACGTCATTGCCTTTCCTCATGGAAGAAAGAATAGAAGGAGAAAACATGTCCAGCCAGCGCGCTACGCAAAAATTGTGGGTGAAATGACATTGTGGCAGCCGTATTCAGAGGGAACAAGTGCGGCGTTGCTAAGGTTACGTGTTGCGCAGTGGAGCTGGTATAGAAGTGAGCAGCCTCCACTGGCGGTAGCATGTGTGCCTCCCCAGGTCTCATGCTGAGCCGTGGCGGACAATATCCATGTTCGTCGCAGCGTAATTGGTTACGCATTGTTCTCCTGGCAGTTACTATACTTTTAAAAAAACGTTTACAAATCCTTTTGTCCATCACGGGGTTTCAACAGTGCGTAGAACGAGTGTATATCCATGTGTCGTGTGGCGGATGACGCGGATGAAGCAATTAGTGTTCAGCGAAATTGCGCATGGCATCATGACGAAGCGGAACGAAGACGAACGCCTTGCAGGTCAGTGACGGTTTGGCACTGCTCCTGCTTGTGACAGTGGACGACACTGTTGAGCCCATAAAGATGTAATGAGGACCATGTGCACATACGTAGTTTCGTGCTGTGTGTGTTCAGTAACAACTTGCTTGTGCGTATAAAACACCTTTTCTCTACCGCTTCGTATACTCTTCTCCAGCATTACATGTAATTTCAACTTAACAGCAACCACGTTCAAGTGTCACTCTCACCGTGTTCAAAGTCACCACAGTCGTAGAATGCTGACGCTGGTGAGTTTCGCGCAGAACACGGACACAGTGGCTGGACACTGCATCGGCCGCGTGGCGAAATGCAACCGTAGAAGGCGCAGGACTGATTCTGTTGTTTGTACAGTTGCTGAAATGATGACGTGAAATGTCTCGCCGTTGTCAGTGCATTTAGCGCGCGTTTTCTTGTACTTGCTTCGTTGTCCGTGAGCTTTTACTCGCTGGTAATACTCGGACGAAATGATTTCGCCGAAGGTGTCGTGCTGGCCTAGAGTGTTGAGTCCGATTCCACTAGTTTCGGATCGTCACCAGACGCACGCGGCGCAGCTCGCGTGCTTTCCGAGCTGGAGTGAGTCGTGCCTTCTGCTTTACATTTGGATGTAAACAAAAAAGGAGAATTTGCCCAGTCAATATGGCCGACTTCCGGCTTCATCACGGCTTCACAACGAGGGACGTGAGGGCCTCTCTTACTTTTCCTTCTTCCGTGCCTCTTCTATATTTTTTCTTCTTCCATGAACCACAACCAGGCTTGACGACAGCGGAAGAGCACGCCTACCAGCGGCTTTTTCTCGTCGACAGATCGAGAGAGGTGGCGCGGGTGAGGAGATGATGTGGACGTGAGGAGTGGGCTCGAGTGTTACGAGCGGTGAAAAGGGCAAAGTGAGAGATAGACATGCGGGGAAGTGACATACTAGGGAGAAAGTGACGTCACGCGCGCGTACTGCATGGGAAAGCGTGGCCTAAATGGCACCACCCCGGTGCAAAAGTACAGCGTTAAACGGGCTAGTCAAGGAGCATCTTCGCATCTAAAAAGACTCTGGGTATCAGTTCAGCGACTGATTGCGTTGTGATGGCAGTTACCGGCATCCCACTTCTGACGACCTGTCACATGCGTCTGCGCTGCAGATTGCAAGCGATAACTTATGCCATCAATGCACAACCACACAGGTCGGTAGCCAACAACGCAAAACACCACTTATTCGTACTTGCTCCAAGCCCTGGCGCCTACGTGCGCCATCTCTTGTCGACTGGCGAAGACTTAAGTGCACAGCTGAAGGGTTACTCAATCGGGTTTTCCGCATAACCTTTTCTCAATAAGCTTGAAATGACAAACCCAGTCTTTAAGGCTTTTTCGTGACTCGGTCACACCAAGTACTTGTGTTGGTTTCTCCGCACCTCACGTGAACTCGAAGCCCGATGGTTCTTGCTCCAAGCCTTCAGAAGGTTACTGGGTAACGTCGCCTGAGTCATCCTGCAGTGTCTGGTCTACCGGTTCTGGCAGGACATTTGTGAAGGACGACAGTGTACTGTCACCTGAAGTCGGGTTAAAGGGCAACAAGTTTTATCTGTACCATTGGATAACCTCAGATGAGGTTTTCACGATATAAGATCAAGGCCTCTGCACCGGGCGTAGTATACCTTAGCGGCACAAGGAATGTCTTGCACCCATACCTATATTTCTGGCATCAAGGGTTGCCCCCCACACCGCTTGATATCTTTCCAGGTTGCATACTTGTATTCCTCTGGCTTCCTTATCCTTCTTCCTCGCTTTGGAAATAGAAGGCCATTTTAGAGTGAGAGTCTAGTCAATATTAGGAATCAAGAGGTGTATCAGTATACCAGAACAGCCACATAGATGTCCTTTGGTTTCCGCAACATATCTCTCACGGTAGGCACAATGAGCTTAATTCTCAATTCACCTCGGGTAAAACGAACTTAAGGTGACGTGCGAGAAACTGTAGACAATGGTGAAATTTCTTCAAGCTTTTGACGCAAACTGTGGTTCATTGTCTGCGACGACCGCTGACGGGACTCGAAAACTAACAAAGGAGCTCTCAATGACTGCTATCACCACTTTAGATGACGTTTCAACCAGGCTTATCACCTCTGGGTAACGAGAGAATTAATTTACTAGGATAACATATTGTTTACCTTGGGTTGCAAAACGTTTTTCACCTACACGTGCCCAGAGACCTTTTGACGTAGAATAGGTCGTGAGGGGTTCCCTGTGGAGAACTCTCGTCGGTGCGCAGTCTTTGCAGCCCATAACCATCTTTTCTAATTCACTATTTATAGTGGGCCGCCCCATTGATTCACGCACTCAGGCATCGCATCTTCTAATGCCTTGTTCCCACTTGCGAATTCTGCAGAGCCTGACTTTCTGAAGCGACAGGGGTACCAAAATTCTACTTTCTTTTAGCAGGAGTCCTAGTACCAGAAAGATTCTGCCGTGCTCCTCACAGTCTGCACTCTGTATTTGTTGAGCCTGTGATAGATCGCTCGGCCAGCCGTCTTTACACAATCTGCAGAGGCCTACGCAGATGGCATCCCCTTCTTGATATTTGAGAAGTGTATGAGCAGTGATTTCTCTCGATTTGTAACCTGCATGCCTAGGTCGGTGGACTCACTTACGAGTCGACACTTCGGACTCACTGAGACTCGGATCGAGCCGTAAGTCTGAGTTAATGAGAGTCCATGTGTGTGATGTTTTTGTGAGTCTGAGAGCGAGTGAGTCCTGCTAAAGAAAATTTTCATGAGTGTGAAATTGAGTGATTTCAAGCGCGGGAACATTTGTTGAGTCGGAGTCCGAGCGAAAAGTGTAAAATATATTTCTTCACTGAGTCTGAGTGAGTTCTACTTTTTTTGCCAACTTAAGGTCCTATCTAGTCATCTTCAGCATTACAATCAGCTTTACCTGGGTTCACGTTTGTACTCACGTCTACTGACTGGTACTCCAAAGCAGCGTCATTCTTACACCCTTTCAGTATTGATTATTTAGAGACATGAATTACGTATGGGGGTACCTTGACCCTACTCCGCCAACTCTTCGAAGAAATTTCTTGATCAATATATGTTATGCTGTCCTCTCTTCCCAGAAAAATGACCTTATATACTGTCTCGGAAGCTTTCAGAACTTGTTTTTGAAGATACTATGTGAAACAGCACCTAGAAAAGCACCGATCCCATGAGATATTGGTGTAAAAAAATGGCAGCATATCCACGGAGTGAATGATGGAGAGTGGGGCGAAGCATTCGTCCGTCCATGCGTCCGTCTGTGTGACCGTCCATGCGTCTGTTTGTGCGCCCGTCCCTGCGTTCTTTCATGCATCCGCCCCTGCGTCCGTTCATGCGTCCATCCATGCATCTGTTTGTGTGTCCGTTCGTTCACCTATTCAACACTCCAAGTCCCACCATCTCGCATCTTTTTATCATATATTCCCCATATAGAAGCACCGCCATCCAGCGGACATTCCAAGGACTAAACGAGAGGTGGCACACGCACACTTTCTTACGGCCTGCGCTTTGGGTCCACTTCCCACCTTTAACCACCTCGAGTTCATGGTATATTCTAGTTCACTGTATTCATGGCACTGCGACCAAACGCTCGCTAAACCTTTCGAAAACCAAGGAGATTACGCCCAGCGAGTATAACGTAGCAACCTTTCCCTGTCAGATAGGGCTCAATTTACATGCCAATGGCTGCTAATGAGAAATGAGAGACAGGAGAATTCGGCTTTTACTTTTTTACGGCTTGCGCTTCGTATCTACTTCTCATTTTTAACCACCTTGAGTTCATTCATGGTATATACAAGTTCATTGTATTCATGGCACTGCGGCTCAACGCTCGCTAAACCTTTTTAAGCTAAGGAGGTTACACCTAGCGAGTATAATGTAGCATCCCTTTCTTGTCCGATAGTGCTCAATGCACATGCCAATGGCTGCTAATGGGGATCGCAGCGTGCGCGTTGACTAAAAGCCGAATGCTCATTTCTCTCATTCCCCATTAGCAGCCATTTTCATGTACATTGAGCACTATTTTTTATTGTTAAACAACGCACAGAAGAAATCTCTCACTGGCACCACCTTGGAGGTCAAGTGTTATACCTATTTCGGGTATGTGCCACTGGTGGTTACATACGAAGGACGCCCAAGCCACGCCATAAGGAGCTTCGCCCCTAAAAGCATTGACATCATTGCAGAAGAAGCTTGTTCCAGGGTGACGGACTCATCAGTCGACTCACTCGAACTCACAAGGACTCGGATCAAACTTTGAGTGTTGGAATTAGTGAGTCCGGGTGAGGAATGTTTTGGTAAGCTTCAGTCCAAGTGAGTCCGGCCGAACAAAATTTCCGCGAGTGTGAGTTCAATGAAGTCTGGCTCGGGAGAGTTTTCGTGAGTCAGAGTCTGATTGAGTCCAAACTGAAAATACTTTCATGAGTGAAGCTGAGTGAGCTCCACAAGTTTTGCCGGCGTATGCCTCTATGACTCTAATCTCTCTGTCCAAAGCTGGCGAGTCTTGGTTTTTCTTGGAAGAAGCAGCTGGAGCACGTGACAAGGTATGTGCAGTGGCCAAGTGCTTTCCTGGCACATAAGAAGCATTGTACTGGTAGCGCATTAGCCTGATGCGAAATATTTGAATGCACTGTCGCATGATATCGAGCTGTGCTTTACGCAGCGAATTTATGAGTGGGCTATGATCAGCTTATATGTAGAAGACTATACCCCTGACGAACAAATTGAATCTTTCTACAGCCCAAGTCACTGCGACAGCCTCCTTATGAGTGCGGCTGTAAGTTGTCTCAGCAGGTGACAGCTACTTGGGAATTCAGGCGACATCACGTCTTTCACTCGTGCGTTGATCTTGCAACAGCACTGCACCTGGCCCATATGAGCTGTCATTGGCTGATAATGTGATGAGAGACAAGTGGTCGTACCATGCCATAGCAGGAATGTTAGTAAGTGCATGTTTCACAATCTGAGGAACCTTCTGCTGGTCCGAGACTCAATACCACGTGCTGATCTGGATGAGAAGCTGAGCTGTTAGTGCTCTAACCTCACAGATTTGGTAGGAAGCGTCCCACGTGGTTCACCATTCCGAAAAGTTTTCTCAACTCACTGACGTCTGAGGGTGCCTGTAGATTTTTAAGGGCACTCATCTTGTCTGGGTTTTGCGATGTTCTTCGCTGCCCACTACTACACCTAAAAAGTTCACTTTAGTACGGCAAACATACTCGTTGCCTTATTCAGCTTTACACCAGCCCTTCGTAGGCATTGCAAGAGCTCCGATAGTGTTTGATGACGCTCCTCCTCTGTTCGGCCAAAGGCCAACATATCATTTATTGTAATTACCCCGCCATCCATTCTTTTACGAATGCGAATAATTTGGCGTTGGTAGTAGTGAAGTGCAGAGGAAATACCGAATACAAGGCGTTAAGGATATTATCTACCGCAAGGAGTGATGAAGGTAGTCAATTCTTGACTTTCTTCTGCTAATTTTACTTGATGAAATTCCGCAGTGGCATCGAGTTAGGAGAATACTTTGCCCTAACTGATATTCCCCAAGATGCGTTTTACTGATGATAGTACATGTCATTCTTGTGGAGCGATTGAATAAGTTTTGTCAGGTGCACATAGATACGGTAGTGCACTCACCGCTTGGGAACGACCACGGTGCCAGCACACCATTCTGTTGGAGATTACATGAGGGCAATGACATTTTTCTCCGTCTTCTGTAGCTCACTCTTTACGGCGGCATGAAGAGGTAGTGGTATTTTTCTGGACATGCAGAGTCAGCCTGAAGCGCGAGAAAGACTGACAGGCTGAACTTGTAGTTTCAAGCTTGTTGAGTAAGTGGAGTGGAGTGACCACTACCGAGAATCTGTTCAGTTGTGAACTTGAGTCTTTAGTAGTTGTCAACAGATGGCACGCATTGGCGCCAAAATTTACAGTTTAGGAAGTCAGTCTAAAAATATTGTATAAATAAAAATGTTTGGGTTTATGAACGAAAAACGGGGCTGAGTACTTAAGGGATCACGAAAGATGGGTAATGAGTGACTAGTAATGACAAAGGGTAACAGGAATGCAGCTGTAATAAAAATAGGGCCCCTAGGTACCACAATAGGTATGATGTGAGAGAGGTTTGGAAAGGTTTCCTGGCCCGGGAATGGACGCACGACAATGTGGTTTTGTGCATGAAATCAGAGGTTCAAGCAAGATTGGAAATTAAACAACCTGGCATAGGTAGCCTTGCTTAGGGAGCACACGGGAGTGCGTAAATTCAGGGGGTACAGGGTGACATAGCATGGACATTGTTTGAGTGCAGTGAGGCTAGCAGCAAGATAGAATTTAAGGAGTGGTTGAGAAATATGGAAGATGAGCTTCGGGCTGGCAATGTTTTCAGCTACTTATACGGGAAGAATGTTGATACTAAATGGAAGAAGCGAACTCAAAAATTGTCAAGCAAGTACTTAGATAACAGCAGTATACCAAGCCAAAAGTAAACATTAGTTAAAAAGGTGAAGGAAACCGAAAGAGCCATGTGGAAGAGTGGAATGCTTACAAATTCATCACTGTGGACCAACTGATCATTCAAGCAGGAAATTGCAAAAAAAGATATCTACGATAAATCTCGGGGTAGTTCTGTGCTGTTCGAGGCCACAATGGGAGTATTGTGGACCAAGACGTACTGAGTCAAATACGAAGGCGCAGACACGCTATTTAGTACGTGTGGAGAGGAGAAAGAAATCGCTGAACATCGCATTATGCTCTGTAAAAGGCTCCACCCTATAGTCGGAAATGATGGAGCGGAATTTTCCAAACCATTGAGATTTTGGCACAGTGAAGGCAAAATATACTTTAAACTGGTAGAAATAACCAGGAGGAGGCAAATTGATTGGTGGCTACAATGACAGTGCGAGTGAAATTCAATCCTTCAACACCTAATCATAGTACATAATTTTATGTCTAGGTTGCGTGAGCCACTGCCGGATCTAAAGGGCACGCTGGATACATTCAGCTATTCGTTTCGAGTGAGTACAAATGAAGGAGGATTTTGGTTGTTGACTACGGACAGTGTGTGGTTGAGCATTACTGGCATAAGTTACCATTGGCGTGCAGCAGCGCAGACGAGTGCGACAGTGATTTATATTGCGCTGATGAAAAACAAACGCCCAAAAGCCTTTTTGGCATACGTGTTCAAGCCACAGTTCCTCTTCGTGCAAACATTTCAATGGCACGTTGTTAAGCTGCCGTGGATCTTGTTCGGAAGCGCCATTACGTAAATAGAAAATGCATCAGACAAACGATACTAACCATGCAGGATTTGCCACAAACAACACCCACTGGTTGCTAGGCATCCAAAGGCACTCACCAAGGCCCTTTTTGGTGCGACAAAACCGACTATTTTTTTATCTTTGTTAAAAGGGAATCTGACATGTATTTCCGTGTGGTGCTTGAACTCGAGCAACTGACAGCTACACAATCGAATATGATTATGAGAGTGAGTAGATTGCAACACAATTGAATGAAAAGGCGATACTAGAGCTCCAAAAGCGCTGCCTGCGAAACATTGTGCTACGGATTTGTTGCACTGGAAGCCGATAGAGACGGCGTCTCCCATGACTTTTGGAGTTTACGCCTAAGCTTTTTTGGTGACTTCACACTGCTGTATAGATTGTTTTTACGACGTCATGTACCAAAACTTTGAAGATGGCAACTTGTGCGTCACCGAAATTTCGATACGGCTGTTTATTCGCCACTAACACAGCCATGGGGTGGTGTAGTTTTGGCAATAACCTGATATTATATGCACTAGCATGTTACGAGAAGTCCATAGCATGTTGTGACGTCAGAACACAGTGGGAAACAAAACAAAAGACGGCTGTAATCACTTTTTGAGCGTGCACTCTCGCCTAACAAGTTTTCCCGGTCCCTGAGGGCTTTGCCTACAATTTGACGACTGAAAAGAGGAAACAAAAAATTCATGTCAGTAGTATTTGCTGTTGTTCATAATATTTTGATCAGTCAGTATGCGGGGTTATCATTCGGGAAGGACACAAGCCAATGAGACGTCGCAGTCATGATTTATAAGCTTTGTAAATGTAACCCTGCTAAATTCACGCGCACTTGCTCGCTAGCACGCTTACAATTGTACAACCCGCAAAACAGTATACTAGAAGCCCCAAACTCAACACCAAAGGCATCATGGTAGAATTTTTAAGGAAGCAACATCCCCATATGACCTTTATTTGTTCCGTCTTTGCACTGTGTTTTCACGTTAAAATTTTTGTACCAACTAGTCCATCTTTCGCCGCTTCTTTAAAATTTTACACCCTGTAAGCCTAGAGGACTTTTAGCGTTCACATCTCGAAGCCACACGTACCGTAATGTAGCTGCTAAACAATTACGGTGTAGCGCAAAAGCAGAAAACAGACCCACCACAGGTGAAAAAAAAATCACGCTTGTCGATTTGATCTGATTAGCAATATTTCAGGGCTTGGTTTTTTAAGACTGAAAATGCGCCACGCAATGTATAGCGCGCAGCAGTTGATCCGCGTGTTCTCGCGGTACCATGGAGCACTGTTGACAGTGCCACCTTTGTGGCATTTACCAAGTGATCGGTGAAATATTTCATCAATAAGGTATAGAGAACACTGACAAAAAAAAGACATCTGCCAAAAGAAAGGCATAATATTCCTGATGCAACATACAGGTCCTGTCTTGATGGAATTACACTTTAGCACGTCAGAATTAATGCTCAATCAACATATAGGTTATCAAACTGCGTCTGATTGCGCCTGTTTGGGCGCGTAATGTGGGAGGGTGCAGGTAGGATCGTAACGCAAGAATAAAAGGACTCCCACCTTTTGGTCTTTTTATGGCGATATGTTTAGGGCTACCATCTATGTAAATATGTTTTTTCTAATAATAAAAAAGAAACCATAGTTTGCATTGAAGGCATAACGCTAAAATGACAGCGAAGCGGAAGGGCATCTACGTTTACAAACACTTTTTCTCCGATAATCCTGACTGTGTATGAAGGGTAAGTTTAGCGTTGGCACTGCCTCTCCAATTCTGTAGAAATTCTTGCTTCGCGAAGCGTGGCCTCTTTTTCATGAGTGTACCAACTGACCTCAGTAGGCCCATAGTAACAACTGCGCGAACGCGTTGGCACACTCGCTCAATAGTTACTGCGCGTGCGCGACAGTTACAGGTGTGCATACGGGGCTTGGGGCGAAGTGACTGTGGTGATCGCGAGGTTATGCCAGGTGTTCTTAAACCTGTGACGTCGGTGGGAGCTATGGCAATGGCACATCGGGGTTTTGTGACAGGGTCAAAATTAGGGCGAGCTAGAACTGCTTCACTGCTTGCAAACGTTAACTGCTAGATGTAAGTAGTCCTGTTTCCTGCTTTTTTTGCATATAATTGTTATAGTAGCGTCCTCTCTCTTCATGAATCAAAACCAACGCACTCAGCTTTTCAGAGTTATAGGCTCGTAAACCGTTCTATCATATAACTAAATGAAGGCGCACCTAAAGAAGAAACGCTGTGGCAGCAACGCGCACACATAAAAAGATTTATTTACGCCAGTGAGTATACGCAAATATGTTCTTGATTGTCTCACGTGCCTAACACTGTTGGGATCACTTCCTTGCTCACTATGTTACCTTTGTGGTGACTACTGCGCACCGTACAAAGCTACGCAGCCTCCGTATCATCACTGGTTAGCTTGGCATGACATGGCTACGTGCTACAACACACTTCCGGTAAAAAGCAGCGCCCCCGTAGCTTCAGCGGAGGCTTAAGCCACCTCTGGTGGCTATCAAACTAAAGCTGCCAAGCCCGGTTTCATCATTGTTCCGTTATTTTTGATGAGCGTAGCATGGTTATAGCAATCTGCTGCTTTTTCTATAGAGTACATCAACTTTTATGTTTTTGTGTGAGGATCCGTGCTTCATTCGACGCGGAATCCCAGATCTGGTGACCTGGAATCCGAGCGCGCCGCACCGTCATGTTCCATTCGGAAGCCTTTTCCCTCTTGGCACGCAAGCGGAGCAATTGAAACTGCAACTATAGAGCCAGCAGCTGGTGCTACAGCTGAAGCGTGAGCTAGTTGAGTTGTATTCGCCCGGAAATTCCACGAGCCACATTCGGGCCCCACCCCCTAGATCTAATTTGCGGTGGTCGCTGTGAACGCAGGCGCTGCTACTACTGCTGCTTTTTCAACCTGGGCGTTCAACGTATTGCTTTCAAGCTTTCATTGTTTTGGGGGACTCGCCTGAGGTTCGCCCAAGTTGTGGCGCAGTTGTTTATACCAAGCATCGCACATCAACGGAAACGCTTGCAATTACGTCGTCGCCCACCTGGACGCCTGCTGCGCCACCGAAGTCATGGATATACCCACTAACCCACCTATGGCCAATCCTTACGGAGCGGCTCAAGACCGAACTTACACGCCACCTGTCATCTTTGCATCAACAAAAGTTGTGACAACTTCAGTGCGCAGAGCTTGCCGAACGCAAACCTTCACAGCTATAGATACTCCACCACATGAGTGCACTCGCGGGCAGCATTGGAAGCCCCAGATTTTTTCTTGCAAGTGCTTTCGCACCAAAGAGTTCCACCGCAAATTCTAGCGATTCTGTAGGCACAGCTCAGGCTTCCTTTCCGCGGCCTTGCTGAGAAGCGAGGTCTCTATGCCGCAGTCTCCCACCATCCAGATTGTTGCCGCACCGCTGAAGTACCACAGATCTCGTGCACCGTAATGACAACATTGATCAACAACTCAGCTCCATTCAGAAACGCCTCGATGATCGGCTTTCAACGCATCGGCTATACCGATCGCAAAGCAGTGACAGTGACACTGCCTCGTCCCAACAGCCTGCTTAGCACGACTGGTGCTACCACCATCAGCGCTGCGCTGACAGAGCCCGGCAACGCTGACCACCGTGCTCCGCCAACAAAAAATTCCTACGGCAGTGGGTAGAGACGGCCGCAAGCTGCAGCCATAGAGGCCGTCGTATCTTCGTTACCAGCCAAATAACAAAACAGCAGTATGTTGTCGACACCGGTTCAGACATCTGCTGCTACCCAGGAGCGCATCTTCAAGGTCCTCGTCCACCTGCACCTTTCCAGCTCAGGGCGGCTAACCAGTCCACCATAATTAGGTACGAGTCGCTGTACCTACACATCCAGCTCAATAACCTACGCCACGACCTTCACTGGAACTTTGTCATCGCTGACGCCGCCTAGCGAATCGTCGGCTGAGGCTTTCTGGTTTACTACAATCTTCTCCGAGACTACCGCAGTGACTAGCTCATCGGTGCGACATCGGGACATTCCACATCAAGGCAGCGAACGAACATTCACCAACCAAGCTTCAATTAAAGAGCTGAGTATTGGCAATAATTCGCTTTTCCACGCCATCCTCACCGAACTTCCCAGTTTAACGCATTGCAGCGAGCTTCCACGGAAACTAGAGTACACCACCATTCACTACATTCGGACTAGAGATGTGAAATGTCAAAAAAACGAGACAATTAAAAAAAACGGTTTTTTTCTGCTTTCTTTGGCGCAGTCAGAAAAGTTAGTCAAAATTTTCGTTGGCTTAAACGTACAGAAGAAAGCTTAGGCGATACCCAGAGTTAAACATGAAACCGAAATTTCAAACATAATACCAAAACGTCAAACTACGCCTTACACTCGCTACCAACATCAAATAAAGCCTGCTCCAGCGTCTGGTCTTAAGCTCAGCTTTGTGTGGCCAGGTGTGGTGATATGAAGGATGGTTTCTGACGTTTTCGTACTCGTTATTGTCCAGTTTTGACTTTCCCTCGTACACTTCTTTAAAATGTGGTAGAAGTGCCCTTATAAAGCCACATGCAAGTACATTTTGCAATGGTGGGGCCAATTTCCGAAGTATGGGAGCAATTTATGGTCAGGGGATACCGTTGGCGAGAAACAGGGACTCACTGTCTTTAAGCACTGCATCAGCAGCTACGCTTTTCACAATGCGACATCTTAACATGATGAAGAAAGCTACAGACGAAGCCAGTGATACTGTCTCTGAATAGGAGTTTCAACTTCATCTTTTTACCAATTTCCCTAATGTTTCCATAGTCAAAGCCACGATGAAATAAGCATGTCTGGGTTCATTCTCCTAGCTGCAGTACCCATACTAGCAAGCTGCACCTATTCGTAGAAAATTAAATGAGTTTGCGGTGACACATCAGGCCTGCCTAGGATCTGGTAAATGTCTTATTCGTTTGTCAAAATACAAAAAGCATTTAGTTGTTCTTATTTACAAAATGAAAATTGACACTTTTGACACTTGGCCATAAACCATTGCAGCAGTGCTAAAAAGTTGTTATTTGCCATTGTTCTCAGAATTAAGGGAAAAAGAGAAGGAAAAAGTTTTTTTTCAGTTGCTCGAAATTTCTGGAAATTCTGCATCTCTAGTCTAGACCAATCCAGGGCCGCCGGTTTTCCGCCGTGCCGATATCCTTGCGCCAGACCTTATGTACGTAGCCAATCAGATTTCGAAATCTTGCACCGAGAAGCTTCGCCCGTCGCTCCGATAGTCCACGGGCCTCGCCACTTCAGCTTGGCCCGAGGAAGACCGATAGATTGCGAATATGTAAGGCTTACTACACCCTCAACGCGCTCAACATCCCGAACAGGCACTGTTACCTTTGGCCTGGCATTTCGTCTTAGCAGATGCCATTGTGCGTAAGCCGGCCTGCTAGAATGCTTTCAACCCCATCATCGCCCAGCCAGCTAGACGCTGTCATGTAGGGGTTCGAGGTAGTGGTCGTGTCTCAACGAAAGCTTCGCGAGACAAACCTTTTGTTGAACGGGTTCGAACAGTGTGGGACGGTGCCACTGAGGCAGTTCTCATGAGTCAACCTCTCGACTCAGCCGTAGTCGCCGACACGAAATTGCCACAAAAGCACTGACAGTCCGGAATCGTGGGAAGGCGTCGCAGTCGCAGTTCTCAGGGATTGAGCACCCGGTCTGCCGAGTTCGGGAAACTTCTGGTGACGCTGTAGCAGAACGCTGCCTCAGACCACTGCTGACGTTCGTATCAGCGGCCACCTTCCTGGAAGATTTCAACTTTCCCTCTCTACTGGACTCTACCTCCTCGCCCTTCGACGGCTTCAAGACCTGGGCCGGGTGCATCATTGTGTGATGCGCTAGCGTTACCATTGGACCTTTTCGTCCCTGTTTTTCACTAGCCAAGTGGTCCAAAATCTGCACCCTTTGAGGTGGGTACACAGAACACACAGAACTTCGCTCATCGCATTCATGGCTACAAAGTGTTCTCTGAGCTAGGCTTTGTGAATGCTTACACGCAGATACCTGCCAATGTGGACGACATTCCGAAAACTGCCATAATCATCCCGTTTAGCTTGTTTGAGTTTCCCTTCACGAGTCTTAGCCTAGAGAACGCCGGTCAAACTTTCTGTGCTTCATCTACGAAGTCGTCCACGGCCTCGAATTCAGCTTGGTCAATCTTGACAACATATTGTATTTTCGCTTGACGTCGAAGGACACCACGGGCACTTTCGTCTGATACTCCAACATGTCGACGCCCACGGCCTACTCGTGAACGTCCATAAAGGACGCTCGGTGCTTCAACCATGCATTACCTCAGTCACGAAGTTTCTTCAGAGAAACCTCGACTTTTGTTTGAATGCATATCTGACTTACAGAAGTACCCTCAACCCTCTACTGTTAAAGACCTCCACTGTTTTCTCGGCATGCTCAATGCTAGCAAACGTTTCTCTCCTCATATCTCCGTCTTCCAGGACACCCTGTATGATGCTCTAGCTGGTATACGAGGAAACGAACTCGTCGCGTGGACATTGACGTTGATACAAATTTGGAGAAACGCAAGGCTGCCCTATGCACTGCCCCATTTCTCTCCCAACCCCGTGCCTAACGCTTCTTGGGACTCCTCAAGGACACCCTAGGTTTTGCCGTAGGCGCTGGCCTGATACAACGCGTGGACAACACCTGAAAGCCCTTGGCATTCGATTTCATGGTAAACCCAGCTCAAGTGGCGGCCCTTTCAAAGACCAAGTCCACCGACGAAATTACGGCCGCTACCCCGACGCTTATTCCAGCAAACCTCTCGTGATGTACGAAACAGTGCAACACTTTCACCATAATTTCAAAGTGCAGAACTGCACCATCTATACTAATCACAAGCCTCTTACTTACGCGTTTTCTCAACTTCGCGACAAAACCCAACTGTTCAGCTGAACTAACCCTCGTTCATCGCACAGTTCAACACTGACATCCAACATGTCAGCGGGAAAGACAACGTGGTTGCTGACGCACTTTCTCGTGTAGCCATCATCAGCTCAGTGCAGATAATAGCGGGTGTCCTCACTGAGGCTGAGACCACAAACACCAAACTGCAGGAACTTACCAAGGACATGTCTTTAGTACAGCGACCAGAAGTCCCCATTCCAAGATTGGCAACCACAACCGGTTGAAACACGTGCATAGGACAAAGCAAGCCTTATGTGCCTCTATACCATCAACATGGTCTTTAATCCTGAAATACGCGCCTGACATACGTGCCGAGGACAGTCCCAGCTGTCATCCTCAGCCTTCGCGCCAGCTTGAAGCCAGACATACACGCTGTACTTTCTTTCAAGTACTAGCAAAGCTCGTCTACAGGAACCACTTTGTCTCCTATGTAAATTTCTCGTAGCTCTGCCATCCATTATTATAACGTCAGGCCCCACTGACTTCTTTGCCCAGATGCGACGCACCATCACCGCCTTACACCCATCATCTGCAGCCCACCACAACAAGCCCACACCTTTTGTGTACAAGGAGCTAGCATTGTGCAGGCACGCATTCCTCCGCGATGACACCGTCCGCTGGCCTTTCCAGCCACCCTGCAGCGAACCCTGCCTAGTCATTCTTCGCCATGACAAACTCTTCAGTCTGCGCTTGAATGGGACTGACTTTCGCTTATCAATTGACGGACTCAAGCCCGCATACATCGCCAGGAACGAACCAGGCAGCGTCCTTTCTTCAATTGGTATCCTTCCACAGCCGTTTACGTCCCATCCTCTTCCTTTCATGACACGCTCTGGATGCCTGGTGCACCTAGCAGATTTCTACAGATCTTGGGGGCTGTGCACTCTATGGGGGAAGGGGGGAAGGATGATGTGGCCAGCATCGCGCAAAACCCTGCGCAACCTCCGTGTCGTCACTGGTAATCCCGGCGTGACACAGCCACTTGCTGCAACATACTTCCTATAAAGGACAGCGCCACCGAGTCTTCACGGGAGGCTGACGTCACCACTGGTGGCTGTAAAAAACCAAGCTGCTAAGCTCACTTCCATCATTTCTCTGTTAGGTCTCACGAGAGTAGCGTGAGTATGCTCGATCTGCTGCTGTTCCTATACATCGAATAAATAGTGATGTTTTCAATGTCGGGAACGATCCTTCCGTCGGCACGGCATCCCACACCTTTTCAGTTCTCCAAAGTTACGCAATGCAAAAACCAACATTGCATTCTGAGATTTTCTTTGTATTTACTGCTTATTGTATTTCCATCGTGCTCGTTTTTATGCGTGTACCTCTTTTACTGAAGGGCACGTTGTCCTAAGGGGTTATTATAAGTGAAATGAAATGAAATAGAATAAGCAGCGAAACCTATGCTCTCCCATTATGTGCGCTGTTTTGGAAAAGACGATGTCAACAGCCTCAACGTTCTTAGAAGGAAATTCGAACAAACCATTGCAGTGAATTTTCGCATGGAGTTACTCAGAAAAATTGAAACAAGGTAAAGTATTGTAAGTTATATATTCGCGACGCTCTATGTGTATAGAACGAGTGAAAAAAGCAGTGGTGCGTGTTTTAACACAATAATCCACATATCTTTTGCGTCTAGGAAACAGAGATCACCGACATCTATCGTCAATACTTTGGCTACTTCTTCGATGGATTCAGCACTAAAATTGTGCCAGCCAATGTTAGCATGATACCAGATAAAAACAAGTATTTCGCTGATCAAAAAGATATTCTGGTACGTATATTTACTCACTTTTCATAATTACAACATAGTGTGATAATGTGCATCTATTTTCAATGCCAGTGCACGCACTTGCTATCCATTGGGGGCCAGCAGTTCGCTTTAGTTCAGGGAGAGGCCGTGGAAACGACGCCCCATGAAGGGTATGGCTGCTAACGTCACACGTGCGTCCGAGCGCTGCCCCATGAAGATACGATTGACGCACTTTCCCTCTTCGATATCATATGCCTGTCACATTTGTTCCATCGTGTTCTTTCCTTGAGGCTCAAAGCAACGCCACCGCTGCTTTACAGCGCTCGTGTCGCTTAGCACCACTTAGAAGCATTGCGGTAGGGCAAAATTTGAGGAAGAAATCATGTGTTTACTTTGCAATTCGGAAGGAGTATTTTTCGCACTCTTGCTTTTTCTTGAGCAGAATTTTTTAAATGCGAAGCATTAGTAGCGAGCTTCGGCGACTCGAGCGTATCTATCTCTATCTATCTATCTATCTATCTATCTATCTATCTATCTATCTATCTATCTATCTATCTATCTATCTATCTATCTATCTATCTATCTATCTATCTATCTATCTATCTATCTATCTATCTATCTATCTATCTATCTAGACGCCTACGACTTTTAGTTCTCCTGGCCGTTTCGATAATGATATCGATACCAAACTTGGTATGGCATAACATGACTGTATGAAGAAAGTATTTGACTAGTCATAATAGGAAATTATGACATGGACGTCATAAATGTCATGATTTACATTTCATGGTCCTGCAGCTCTTGCGGTGGTTTCGTTCACATGACATGTGGCAAAACTGGTATGGTATGTCATAATTGCATGCAAACACAAGCGACAGACCATAACATGAAAGTCATGACATGCGTGTCTCGTGACAACATGACTACATGCCAAGCTGTTGATGCGCTCACGGGCGTTTCGCTAGTGTCACATATACCAAATTTGGTATTAAGGTACGTGAATGGATGCCGAAGATATGTGAGTGGTGCAAACATGATAATCATGAGATGCGTGTCATGTAACAATATGATTACATGCTACGTTCATGATGCGCTGGTGGCCGTCTTCATAGCTTCACTTATACCGAATTCGGTATTACGGGACGTGAATGAAAGACGAAGATATGATACTGGTGGTAACATGATAAACTTGAGATGCGTGTCGTGTAACAATTTGACAACATGCTACGCTCATGATGTGCTCACGGCCGTCTCGATGGCTTCACATGTACCACACTAGGTATTACGTGACGCGAACGGACAACATAGGTAAATGGCACATTCAAATATGATAATCACAACATGCGTTTCATGTAAGAACATGGCTACATGCCACACTCACGATGCGCTCGCGGCCGTTTCGATAGCTTCACATATGCGAAATTCAGTATGACGTGGCGCCAATTGATGACGAAGGTATGTGTTGGTGCAAACATGATAATAATAAGATGTGTGCCATGTGAGAACATGACTACATGCCACAGTCAAGGCGCCAATACATTCCGACGTGATGCGGTGCGCGTGCTCACCGGCGTTGATTTCGTAGGGTCACTCCGGCGTTGCCACGCCAAGTACCGGTCCTGCCATGTACTCGCAGGTTAACGCCGTGCAGCGATGCTTTGACGCATGCGCGTTTCAGCGCGTTCGACGTCCCTCCGTCTGGAAAAGAGGGAAACGCAGTGTTGCTTGGGTAACCCATCAGTGTGAAATGAAGCATGTCGCATTTCGAGCCGTTTGCCGTCGGGCCGCCCCGAATAACGCTCATCGTGCCTGGCGTCAGACTGTAGAGTGCTCGCGTTTTGCTAACGTAGCGTTGCTGTGCCCAGCGTGCGCGTGCGTCAACGCTACAATGGTGTATATTGGGCCCTTCATGATACGCTGGCGGCGGTTTCGCTTGCTCCAAATATACCAATTGTGGTGTTACGTGATATCAATGAAGGATGAAAGTGTGTGACTGGTGCAAACACGATAATTCTGACACGTGTGGCATGTAAGAACGCGACAACATACCACTTTCATAGCGTGCTCCCGGCTGTTTTGCTAGATTCACACATACTAAATATGGTATCACGTGACGCGAAAAGATGACGAAGCTAAACGACCCATTCAAACATGATAATCTTGACACGGAAGTCATTTACGGCAACATTTACCTCCATCTCATAGCATTGTGCTGATTTTAAAGTGACACATTAACCTTTCTCATTCGTGCTTCGCATATCATCGATTCCTACTGTACGTGGAATCTGCCATTTTTTTCTGAGGATTAGTTTTTACAAAAGCAAGCAGTGGTGAAAATGAAACCGAGCTCAACGTCCAGTTATGTGCTCTGCGCTTACGGCCTACTGTTACGAAATAATCAAGTTTTCAGAAATTCAGAACTAACCCATCGTATCCAGCTTTAAAACATTAGGCCATAGAGAAACATATTTACATAAAGAGCGGACATTCCCGTGGGGCCCTGTGTCCCAGCTATTGCGCTGCTTCCAACACCACGAGTGGTTGATCAGACCCGATAATGTCTTCTGCATAATTAAAATAACGATTTTTTTTCTTTCCGACGCTGCAATTTGAAACCGTACTTCCATGCGCCGAAAGCGAGTGTCTTTACCACTAGGCCACACACCCATGCTTCATCAGATCTAAATAAATTGAATGTGCCTTTTTGTGCAAATTGAATGCAGAAAGACAACACTTTCCAGCCATATTTTTGTTTTCTGTTCTAAGGCATAAGATTTCATCAGCGGGAAATGATGTACGTAGAGCGGATATGAAAAAATTGCACAAATAATGAAATTTTTTCTTTATAAAAATTGATGATAAACTTGAGTATTAAATGTCCTCCCGAGGAAGCTATTACATGTCTTAGAAAGGAGTAAAAGTGAGCATGAATACGCCATCTAGTGGTTGGTCAGACCCTTTCTTGCTGGGCCGTGAAAAGGCTTGAGTGGCCTCTTTTTAGATAGTATAATTTATCTATAACTGGGCGTTGTCATTCAGGAACCACTATGCTTGGACACACATGTAGGCTGCTTAGCAATAAAATTGCCTCAACCAAATGGTATCTTTCACGGCAATCGACATTACAGCCAAAAAATGATACTGACTTTCAACAGTTTGTTTCAATGTCGATTCAATTACTGTATTTTAGTTCAAGGCTCTGCGACACAAGAATGTCTGCACATGATATGTGTCCTACCATAAATAATCCTGCGCATAATATGCAAATGTCTCAAGACACTTTCACACACATGAATATTTTTTGAATAAATGGTGCTGCAAGCCACAAAAAATAATGTCATTGCCCTTTATGTATACCATATAAACAAGAGTTGAAAAATAGGTCGGATGTTTTTAAGCACATTTCAAGGTTACAAGGAAATACCACTATGGGTCCAACACATAAAAAGAAATGCAGGAAAAATCGTACCACATATGAAAACCAAACAGTCGTACATAACATACCAAAATTGTTAAACACTCATTTTCGATGGGCTCCAATCAGACAACATATCTTTAAAATCTACACACAGTTTTTTTTTCATCCAAAACAGATGCACCTCGAGAAAATTTCTTTGAAGCCTTTTTATTTGTATATGTGTGCAGGTTTGTTTCCTTTCGTTTTTTTCAGGCTTTACAATAACCAAGGTCACGTGGTGTTGTGATCGTGGTTCTTTGTTTCTGCGATGAACTTCAATTTTATAAAAATGCGGTCAATTGTAATTGCTCTTTCTTCTGAGAACTTCTGCACAAAATACTATTAGTGTAGTTAAACGTCAGGTCTTTTGAGATTCTTGACATTTTCTGCAATCCCTGCTCAAGGTAGCAGTGGTAGCAATGGTGCACTACTCTAAAAAGCCTCAAGTGGTCTCTTAAAATTTTCTGTGAGCATACAAACAATATGAGACAATGATATAAATAATATTCGTCTATGAGCTCTCATTTGGCATCACTCCATCAGGGCACCGTGAATACTAATTTTTCTCTCACTTTTTTCAGAGCAAACAGAAAATTCGTATTGGTATATTGGAACAATTCGACAAAAATGTTAGAGATTTGAAGTGCGACGTAAGTATACGTAAAACCACCATTTGAGCAACAAAAAAAAATGCTTTTGAGTGTTTTAATTATTGTACCAACGTGCCTCTCATTGCAGTATCTCACAGCATTGCAACGATCGGCGCTTTGGTAATTCATTATAACGCAATGAATCCTGAGATACGATGGAGAAGTCAGTCAGAGGGTAGGTGTTCATGCACTCGCAGCCATTTCACTAGCTAAACATATACCAAATTTGGTATCACGGGACGCGAATGGACGACGAAGGAATATTAGGTGCCAAAACATGATAATCATGAAAGGCAGTCTTGTATGGCCTAATCTACGCCCGCCTCGAAACGGTGCGCTTATTTCAAAATGTCATATCAAACTTCCTGATTCGTGCTTCACATACGCTTGATTTGCAATGTACGTGGGATCCGTCAATTTTTTTTGGCTTCGAAAACGAAGCGATGTTTCGATAAAAGAATGGCCTTAAGGGCCATTCACCAGGCCTCACAACAAAGTTTAGTTAGACCATGGAAGTTGTTGTGCGTCCGATGAGGAGAATTATGCCACAAAAATTCTGGACTCAATAAAGTTATTTCACTCACTCAATCAATCTATTACGAGCTGCGAAAATTTTTTTGAAGCGGCGCGAAACGAGGATAAGAGGAGGCGAGCTCGAAACCCATTCCGCTCCCCCACGTAGCGTTTGCAAGCCAAACCTTTCTCTATTTCTCTACCCTCTTTGGCATCTGACGAAGTGGTCACGTGGGCATGACGTGCCTGAACAGGCCCAACCACCGATAACGCGAACGGCATTTTTTCTTTACCAGCGTTACTTTGTGGTCTAATTCATCTTTCTGCGAAATGGTTCGGAAACGCTGGCTTAGACGCGGTAAAAAGGCCGTGTTCTAGTTTTTAGACAGCACGTTGACTTGCTAAGCAAATAGCTTAGAAGACAGCACCGAGCCAATGCTGCCCAAGTAATTAAACATGTCTGGACCGCTGAATAGATATATGTATCTGGCTGTGGCCTTTAGACTGGGCGGCGGCTTACGCCACCTAGCCATAAAGTTAGGTACTATCACAATGTGTCGAAAGATTGAATTTCACTCACACCTTTATTGTAGCCACAATCACTTAACCGTCTTCTGGTTATTTATACCTGTTTAAAGTGTATTTTGCCTTCACTGTCCCTAAACCCTGATGTTTTCAAAAATTGTGTGCCACTATCTTGCACTATAAAGTGGGGCATTTTACAGAACATTATCAAATCTTCAACCGTTTTCTGCTCCTCTCCACGAGCACTACATAATTTGTCTTCCTTGTTGTAGGCTATTAATACTATGTCATCTGCATACATGAATGCTGACAATTACTGTTCAACGTGTTTCCCTTGCTTCGCAAAACAAAGGCTGAATACGCGTCGGCTCCCCTCTAATTTGGCTTCTAGTCACTGAAGATAGAGCATAAATAACAAAGGTGACAACAGACATCCCTGTTGAAGCCAACGTTGTATTTCTACAGGTCGGGATATTCTTTAGAAGATTAGTTATTCCATCTTCTACATCTAGTGTGTCCAGTATTCCCACAAGTCTTCTTGAATCACACTATCGTAAGCTTCCCTTGATATCTAAAGATGCCAGCCACAGGGGCCTGTGTTCTTTTAGGGGTGAAGCTCCTTTATAGCGGCACGCATGCGTCCCTCGTAGCCGTTGTGATGTGTAATAAGTATAACATTTTGACCTCCAAGGTGGTGCCGGTGAGAGATTTCTTCTTTGCGTTGTTGAACAATAAAAGATAGTGCTCAATGTACATGCCAAGGGCTGCTAAGGGGGAATGAGAGACAGGAGCATTCGGCTTTCAGTTAACGCGGACGCTGTGATCCCAATTAGAAGCCATTGGCAACTAAATTGAGCACTATCTAACAAGAAAGGCTTGCTACGTTGTACGCGCTGGGTGTAACCTCCTTAGTATTAGAAAGGTTTTGCCAGCGTTGAGCCACAGTGCCATGAATACAATGAACTAGTATATACCATGAACTCGAGGCGGTTAAAGGTGGGAAGTAGATACGAAGCGCAAGCCGTAAGAAAGTGAAAGCCGAATTCCCTGTCTCTCATTTCCCATCAGCAGCCATTGGCATGTACATTGAGCGCTATCTGACAGGAAAAGTTTGCTACGTTATACTTGCTGGGCGTAACCTCCATGATTTTAGAAAGGTTTAGCGAGCGTTAGGCCGCAGTGCCATGAATACAGTGAACTAGTAAATACCATGTACTCGAGGTGGTTAAAGGTGGGAAGTAGACCCGAAGCGCCAGCCGTAGGAAAGTGTGTGTGTGCCACCTCTCATTTAGTCCTTTGGAATATCCGCGGGATGGCGGTGCTTCTATATGGGGAATATATGATGAAAATATGGGAGATGGTGGTACTTGGAGTGTTGAATAGATGAACGAACAGACACAAAGACAGATGCATGAATAGGCGCATGAACGGACGCAGGGGTGGATGCATGGACGAACGCAGGGACGGACGCACGAACAGACGCACGCACTGACGGGTGGATGGACTCATGGACGGTCACATAGACGGACGCATGGACGGATGGAAGCAAGAACGAATGGACGGACGAATGCTTCGCCGCACTCTCGATCATTTACTCCGTGGATATGCTGCCATTTTTTGCGCTATTTCAGTACACTGCATCAATGAAAACAAATTGTCCTCCAACCTCCTTCGTTTACGAAATCCAGTTTGCCGTTTTCTCAGCAACCCCTCATTCTCCACCCATGTTTGTTGTCTTTTCTATCTGCATCACCAGCCTGTAAACTGCTGATGTCACTGTTATAAAACGGTAGTTGTTTACATCAGCTTTGTCCCCCTTATCTTTCAAGATCATGCATATCCTGCTTAGTTTCCTCCCATTGGAGGCTTTGTCATTAATTATTGCTTCGCTCGCTGTACTCTTTTAATGTTTGTTTAGATTGCGCTTCTAGTTACATTATTAGCATATTAGGGATGCCGACAGGGCCTGTTGATGTGCTATTAGGAACCCTCTTCTCTGCACTTTTCACTCTCGTTGTACCAGTGGAGCCACTGCGCTAATTGGTACATCCTCATTTGGTGTGGTGCATGCAGCGCTTTCTTGGTGTTTAATTTTTTCTGTCATCCTTGTTCTTAAATATTTTATTGCCTCATCCCTTCTGGTCTAACGCCCTTGAACTGTAGTTGAAAATTTCCGTTCCATTCTTGTCTTCTTACTCAGAGAATTGAGATGCATGGTTCCAAAACTGCAGCTGCCTTTCTCTCATTTTTGTTCACTTCCGCCATCCATTGGGCTCCCTTTCTTCTACTATGTTCACTGATCACATTGGACGCTTCCCTTCTGCGACTCAAAAAGTTGTCCCATTTTAATTGCTACGTCATCTTCGGATTCACCACTTTGTTTAGCACACCTATTCCCCCTGGAGGTTTCCGGACGTCTTACTATGGCTCTCTTAACTTTTTCGTCCCACCAGCTCTTGGATTTGTGTCTTCTTTTCCCGGATAATTTTATTCGTACATTAGAAAGCTATAACAAACACAATCTAGTTAGACTTGTGTACGTCCACTCTGTGTTAGTATGAACTATGATTAGTTTCTCCATCTCTTTAGGCGCTCTTTCTATTTGCCTGGATGAGTAAATGTTACGTTGTGGTTGCTCATAACGTCTGCTTCCTACTTTCGTTTCTGTTCCAAAAACTCAGCATGATACGTTTGCGATCCCTACCTCAGCTTCTGTACCCATATTCACCTATGTTCATCACCCTTAGCCGGTCACACTTAGCCTGTCTTCTACCCGACAATGCGTCACGTCTCGTCGTGAAAAAAAAACGAAAATAAACAAACGTAGCTGTTGTGTTTTCTGGCTTATTTCGTGTTGAAATCTGAAAACTAAAAATTACTCACATTGTGGGCCTCGAGAAGTGTCTGCCTGTGTGCAGATGACCATTTCGGCAGAGATCCGATCTATCTGAGTGATTTGCTGAGCCGCCATCTCGTTTGGACAGCAAAGTAGCCTGCATCGTATTTGTCTACGATGCGGTCTTCTCGGAGCCGTCGATTTTGCCAGGTATACGTGAGAATTGAAATGGGACTTAATATAGCTGCCTGCGGTGAGTTTTAGAACAAACCTAATAGATGAGCACATTGAGTAGGGGAACACGTAGGAGCATTACTTTCGTTTCCACGCTGTCGTCCGGTCAATGCGCTGACCGCCGGGACACGGAAGCATGCGAAACGCCAGCACATTAGCACGCATCTTTGTGCAATTCATGGAAAGAAATGAAAAAAATGGCAGCATATCCACGGAGTGAATGATGGAGAGTGGGGCGAAGCATTCGTCCGTCCATGCGTCCGTCTGTGTGACCGTCCATGCGTCTGTTTGTGCGCCCGTCCCTGCGTTCTTTCATGCATCCGCCCCTGCGTCCGTTCATGCGTCCATCCATGCATCTGTTTGTGTGTCCGTTCGTTCATCTATTCAACACTCCAAGTCCCACCATCTCGCATCTTTTTATCATATATTCTCCATATAGAAGCACCGCCATCCAGCGGACATTCCAAGGACTAAACGAGAGGTGGCACACGCACAATTTCTTACGGCCTGCGCTTTGGGTCCACTTTTCACCTTTAACCACCTCGAGTTCATGGTATATTCTAGTTCACTGTATTCATGGCACTGCGACCAAACGCTCGCTAAACCTTTCGAAAACCAAGGAGGTTACGCCCAGCGAGTATAACGTAGCAACCTTTCCCTGTCAGATAGGGCTCAATTTACATGCTAATGGCTGCTAATGAGAAATGAGAGACAGGAGAATTCGGCTTTTACTTTCTTACGGCTTGCGCTTCGTATCTACTTCTCATTTTTAACCACCTTGAGTTCATTCATGGTATATACAAGTTCATTGTATTCATGGCACTGCGGCTCAACGCTCGCTAAACCTTTCTAAAGCTAAGGAGGTTACACCCAGCGAGTATAATGTAGCATCCCTTTCTTGTCCGATAGTGCTCTAATGTACATGCCAATGGCTGCTAACTGGGGATCGCAGCGTGCGCGTTGACTAAAAGCCGAATGCTCATGTCTCTCATTCCCCATTAGCAGCCATTGGCATGTACATTGAGCACTATTTTTTATTGTTAAACAACGCACAGAAGAAATCTCTCACTATCACCACCTTGGAGGTCAAGTGTTATACCTATTTCGGGTATGTGCCACTGGTGGTTACATACGAGGGACGCCCAAGCCACGCCATAAGGAGCTTCGCCCCTAGAAAAAGACACGCGCATACCTTTATTGCGTCCTGTTATTTATCTCAAGTTTAATAATTCTCTTCAAGCAAGGAATTACATAAACTGCGCATGTAGTGTTCAATAATTTTCGCCTTTTCACGTGCCGCCGCTGGAAACGTCAGAGCACAGTCCGACTACGTATAAGACCAACGTCACTGCACTGCCATGCACGTTGGCCATTCATACGTGTATGTCGTGCCCCCATTCTGTGGGCGCGCGCCGCCAAAGGAAGGACGAGCAGCGTTCATCTTGAAATTTGACCCATTTTCGTAGCGGGTAGCGTTGCAAACTTTGGCAGACGCGGTCGTGAACGCGGAAACTACGCATTGCGCTTGTCAGCTCGAAATTGTTAAACTTGGCGAGTGGCCCTTTAAGGCATGAAAACAGATTTTTGACGGTATGTGCTTTAATCTGGGCATATGTCATATGTAATGTGAAAGTAACACATGTTTTTAAACTCGAAGATTACAATTTTAAAATGCCACCGTGGATAGTACATTAGATATTTATTGGATATTTAGTTATTTCAGGTATTTAGTGTTAGTATTTTGATAATGCATGAGTGTACGTTCACTGTAGCAGGGAGTGATCAAGAAGAAGAACCACCATTCTGCATTGTCGAGTGACGATGACCATCCCTATCTGTGCGTAATAAATGCGCAACTTCAATGCCATCTCCACCGTCTGGGCCAGAAATTTCAGGCACAAAGTGTCTCATAAAGTGTTTCTTATATTGTCACAGCAGTGGAATACCTTTTGTTGCTCGGAGAGTCAATTGCACTTATACGCTCTGTTTGACGTGAAGGTAAAGCTTTTTCGTTCAAAGTGTTAACCAGCTTCGAAAACTGACTGCAAGTGTTTTTCTCTTTCCCTTACATATTTCGGTGACGTACAGGCTGTAATCAAGGGCTGCGGCGGGAGATCCTGTTGAAGACGTTGGCTTGTACAACTTTGTCTACACGGTCAGAGCCCGCAAGATCAAACAATGGACGGCACGCTTCACTAAAGTGTCTACTGACTACGAGTACGTAACAAGGTCACTAGTTGACAAGATGAACGCAGAATTTGAGAAAGATTCGCAAGAGACAAGCGCTAGTTAGAAGTGTTTCTTTCACAACGTTGTCATGAAATATATATACATGTGGCACATACATGGAATGTGTTCAATAATTGAAAAAAAGAAGTGAAGATCATGACAGATTTTTTTCAACAAACGCATTTTCGCATGCATCACATGTGTTTACATTACTATTTTTAAGTATTGCTTCTTGCTTGTATATCTTCTGGGCTGTGGTGTTGTTGCGCTAATTAAATCCTGTCAATATGCACCGACTATAGGTATTCAAAGAGTCTTTCAAGTCACTTGCTTCTTTTCTATAGTCAGCCCTAGCTGATTTTTCGCCAGTGTAGTTTGACCAGTGTTGTGTGATGCAGTGAGTGATGTAAAGGGAAGTTTTTGGGGTATTAGGAGTAGCAGCCTTGAGCAGGCTATCACTCTGGCTGACCTCTCTGCCTTTCCTTAAATAAACCTGTCTCTCTTTCCAGGGGTGAATAGGAAGAGAGAAGGCTCAATGAGGGAGAAAATGGTTTAAGGATATCAAAGTGGAAATAGAGAAGAACAAATGAACATAAGGTGGGCATGTAGCACTTAGGGAAAATGAACGCTGGTCGTTATGGTAACTGGCTGGATTTGAGAGATAGCAAACGCGTGAGGGGAAAGCAGACATTGGAAATTAGGTGGGAAGATAAGAATATGAGGTTTGCAGGTATGACACCGTAGCAGAAAGCGCGGGACCTTGTCGATTGGCGGAACATTGTAGGAGCCTTTGACCGGCAGTGGTTGTGGTTATGCCGATGATTATCAAGACGAGTATGATTATTATATTTGCTAGAAGTGGCAAACAAGACTAACGAGGAGCAGAAAACAACAGCAACAAAAAAGAGGACACTTGAGGTTAGTCTCTAACAGTAAAAGGCAATAACGTAATCGGACTCTATCTCATCGCCAGCTCAATCGCTAGCCTAGCTTCAATTGTAAGTAGACACCTCACCCTGGCTGCTAGAAAAGGTTCCTCTGCATACCACCAAAATATCGAAGAATGCCTATAGCATGTACAGTTTTGAAAAGCCGAATATGACATAATTCTTTTTCTTGCCAGTTGACGTTGTACCAACTACGCCTACATAATATGAGGGGGGGGGAGTGTTTATGTTTAGACGGAAAAGAAACGTGAGCCCTGCAACTGTCTGCATCAGGGTGTGACTCCTCAGCAGTAGCTCACAAGGGATGGGGGTGAGGAGGGATTAAAAGAATAGGAATAAAGGTGTAGAGAGAGAGGAAGAGAGATGAGGAAAGCCAGAGAGAGCGACGACAAATAGAGGACGTACATAGGATGACAGGGGCACTTATATAGCTGGACACGTTGTAGATGCTGTTTTTAGTTACGGTGATTAGCTATGTCTATGTGCTTTCTAGTTGGTGGGCTTGCAAACCAACCAATCGTTGCCTAATTCATGTGTTTGCAAGTCTACTGTGATTCAACGCTTCTGCTCCGCAATATTACGCGCGTTAGCGACACTCTTTGTCCACTTATAACATTTAGGCTTGGAAGTTGCTCCATTGTAGAACGCCTGCTTGCTACGTAGAGGTCCTCGATGTCATTCCTAATCGAACCGAAGACTTTTTTTGTTTGCATCTACCTTCAGTTTTCGCTTAGGGACAATGGTCATTTATTGTTCACAACCAACGACGTCGACGCTGACTTCGAAGTTTCTGCGAAACGAGCTCTCAAACGCTATCCTGTCAAGATACATGGGCTGTTCCCCTTCGTTAATGGGGATGGCCAGCAAGACTGCATGTTACAACTATAGATGCCAAGGCACGTAAGGTGCCAGAAGAGCTCATCGCCATCCGTCTGGCCTCTTAAACGCAACGCTCTAGTTGCGCCTTCAAGCGTAATCAAATGTATTTACCCTAGAGGGAATTGTAGACCTACAGACCCTGTAGGGAAGAAGCTCCGCAGGCCGTGGGTCGACCGCTTCCTCCTCTGTAGCATGTAGCCACATCTAGTTCTTGACTTGCACAATAGATGGCGTTATGTGTCCCTTGGAAATACTATATCTGGATGGCATTAGTGGTTTCACAGCATATCCTCGTAGGGAATGAATGACGAGTGCGGGAAGCGTCCGTTCGTCCATTCGCCTGTCTGTCCATCCACCCGTGCTTCCGTACGTGCTTCTGATCGTACGTCTGTGCATCTGTCCATCCGTCTTTACCTATACTTCCATTCGTCCATCTGTCCGCCGGTGCGTTCAACTGTTTGTGCTTCCACCCGTTGTTTCGTCCATGCATCTGTCCGTTCGTGAGTCTGTCTGTCTGTCTGTCTGTCTGTCTGTCTGTCTGTCTGTCTGTCTGTCTGTCTGTCTGTCTGTCTGTCCATGCTACGGCTCGTACGTCTGCCCATCTATCCGTCAGTGCTTTTGAACATCCGTTCGTCCGTCCATGCGTCGTGCATGAGTCTGCTTGTCTGAGTCCATGCTTCCTTCTGCGTCCGTCCTTGCTTCCGAACATCCATCCTTGAGTCCGTCGATACGTCCGTCCTTGTGTCGTCATGTGCTTTCGTCCATGCGTGTGTCCATCCGTCTGTGCTTCCGTGGTTCTGTACACCCGTTCGCGCTTCCCTCCGTCCGTGTGGGCCTCTGTCCGACCGTCCGCGCGGAAGCACGGATGTATGGACACACGTACGGACTCTTCGCCCCTCTCATCATCATTCACTCCCTGAATATGCTGTGATTTTTACATCTCCTTTTGATGTGATTATAAAGCACTCCCCACCTTCGCGCCTTCTGCGGTAATGGATAAACGAACAAGACTTAAGGGGGATTTCGCTCAGTCGCAGACCAAAATGGATGACGGCGGTGGAAAATTCTTCCAAAGGAGCTTACCTGTGTTTTGAATGAAGAATTTTTTCAATACTCATTTACTTTCTGTTTTTGACTGAACCGAAGAAAATCCCCATGGGATATTTTGTCCGTTATGAAAAAAGGAGAAAGGCGTTCTTCGACTGTTCCAACAATTCGTGACAACTCAGTATGCCATTCAGACGGCCACGCTAAATGTACTAATAGATCATGCACATATACCAGGACTTCCAGACCTTGTGTTCCTATAGAAACTGCTGCCGTAAGCTGCTGTAGTGGAGAGGTTGAGAGATGATAGTTTGACTGCATGTAGGGAGGACTAGCGCTGGCCCGGTTATGGGCTCCTATTTCACCTTTGTTAGAAAGAGGAATTTCAAGGTACGTCACTCTCTTGCTCGACATTTAGGAATCAAACTTCGAGCATGATTTCATCATTTACACCTATAATGGTGAAATTAACGAGAGTTTTCAAAGTAAAGTTTAAGCATCTGAAGCGATTGCTTCGCTTTCGTCCGTCGCGGTGACGGTGCTTGACTGCTGACCTGATGGTCGGTAGTTCGACACCGGCTGCGGTTGCCGTGTTCTGATAAAGGCGAAATGGTAGAGACTCGAGTAGTGTGTGATGTCGGTGCACGTGCGTCCAGCTTTTTATATAGTAGCATTATGTGAAACGTTGTGCGTACTTTTTTTTCTTGTATAACTGTGCAGCAAACCTGAACCAAGCAACTTTGCTTATGCAATGCACTTCATCAAGGACTACTTGTGTAAGTATACCTTCCATGGCATCCCCCAGTTAAAAGCTTGTAACTTTGGCAACGTAATCTCACAGCGTTGATTCCTTCTTATGGTCTCGCGAAAGGTCTGTTAGAAGCAATGTCTTCAATAAGAACAACTATATTAAATAGGTTTTTGGGAATGCAGAACAACCAGAGGAGAACTGCACCTCCTGGATCACCGTTTACATTATCTGGGGATACTGTTTTTCTGTATAAATGAACGATAAATAATAATAAACGGGCGCGAGGTTGTGATGTACTTGTAGAATGTCATGAAGGACCGATCTTTTCATGTAAATTCGCCTAACATCAAATTTTCAATCAGACAATCCCAGTTATCGAGGCTTCCTGTCTTGTGGGCCAGGCGATTCGATAATCAAGACAACCTTGAATGATAAAGGGTGTTTTATTTAGCCCATCCACCCTTAAAGGCTGTTTCAGAAAGAAAAAGAATCTAAACTATCATTGTTGTAAACTCTGGCCAAGCAAATAATGTTTTGCTTTTTAGAGACTGATCCGAGGGTGCAGAGTCGTTGAAAGCCTATTGACCGGTTAATTTCTGGAACAACAGTCTTATGTAGAACTGCTCTTCGAAAATTTGCAGTGCACTAGCCGGTGTGGAGGTTGTTATTCTTGCCTTTCGAAAGACATTTTCATTTGTCTTTTGAAAAGGACAAAGTGTTTTTGGTATTTCATGCTGTGTCCGTAATAAGCTTTTTTCTTCAAGCCCACTAGCGCAGCCAACAGGCGTGCAAGCGCTTATGAGCAAAGTTGGTATGCCGCAGCAGCCGCCGTGACGAGCCCACGGGCCTTACGCTTCAACTTTTATTTTGCCCCAGCGCTTCTTGACAAGGTGTAATATATTATCGCGTGATTAACTCACAAACTTCGGTATTTGGTGACACTGGCCTGTATACGTTTTGCGCTTGTCATTCTGTTCAATCAGCTGAGCGGCTCAAGAGCGTGAGTTAATTATTATTATCCTTTAGCGTCAGTCAGCCTTGAGCATACATAGAAACAGTACAACTGGGTTGCCTAGAAAGTGCAGGCACCATTCATAAATTCACGGATGCAATGGGAATAACTGTCCTTTGATTCTCTTTACGAGTAAAATGTACAGTTCTGGTATATATAAAGAGTGGCTTAGAAATAAGCGCAATTTTATAAAACAAAGTATATTGAATAGACCACTGCGCGCCGCTCGCAGAATATGCATCTAAACACTTCCCTTCGCGCTGCAACTGCAGGTTGTAATAAAGTCTAAAAGGAAAAAAAACGAGCAGGAAAGGAATATGCACACCCAAAACGCTCACTCATGACTCAAAGGTTATCGCACATGTTAACGAACATTCAAACGAAAATGGGGGCGCAGCGTGCATGTCACAAAGAGGTGTAAAATGACTAACAACCGAGGCACGTGTTCACAGGTGCCTAATAAAGTCAAGTTTTTTACGTTTTAATGAGAGCAAATATTATTTGATATAAACAAGGTAAGGTGCCTTCATGATACGTTTCCGAGATTTATCGCGTGGTCTGGTTAGGGTTTTCCGTGGGCGTGCAAGGCTGTGCAAGATTACCAGACATTTCAAGATGAAAGTAGATTTGCATGACTGGAATTGTGAAGTTCGATCAGATGGCTTCATTCAGTGAATTTAGTGCTCTCTGAGGCGCGTGTTGATACACCGACCAGCCATACCAACGCATACTCATATGTGTGAACCAAGGAAGAATTTGTTTAGCAACTCTTGCAGAAAAATTGAAAGAACAATTGGCATGTCTCTCATAGTACTTTTCTCTGTCCACTGGAGACCCTTGCGACCTTTTGCATTCTACGGAATAAATGTTCCTAAGCTTATGTTGCGGAAAACACAACCCTAACATCGTATCGTTTCCCGACTTCCTTTCAGACTGTGCAGAACGTATGCATGGAGTAAATGCAGTATTCCTAGTTTTTTTTTTGCAGGAAAAGGTCGTTTGAATAAATCTTTGTTTGAAGTGCGAAAGAGGTGTTCACAAACCGATGCAATGTGACGTAGGCAGAACATCGCGCAATTTGCAACTGGAGCCTATTTAGAGTGGTCAAGTTTTTTTGTTTTTCATTCACCGAGCGTAAATACGACATCATTATTCCTCATTGAGCAATATTTGAGTGTGCCAACGAGAAATTCAATAGTGCTCTCACTCTAAGCGGAATATACTACCTGCAAACATGACCCACAGAGACATCTGAGCATCCTATAAGAGACCGCAAATTATCAGAGTAATCTACATCACACGTGAATTCTAGTTCCATATTTTTCTACTTATGCACGTTTAAAATATGTTTACTTTTCCTTTTTACAGCGCGTGGCTTGTCTATATAAATTTACAAAATTCTATATCTGTAACAGTCCTTGGAAATCAAACCGCAATACTATTCGAGTCTGTCGCGCTTTATAAACAGTTCTTCGCATCATAACTATGAATTCAGAGTTGTAGCTCACATTCCTCGCATAGCATCTTTTGATCACATGTATCGGTACGCAACAACTCCATGCCACTCATCTTTTACGTTCGATGTACACCCGTCCAGTGATACCCACACTGACTACGTTCTTTTTTTCACAGTTGATGCATAGATATACATGCAGGTGCGTTCAGAACCTATTCAACAAATACCGGTATGTTGTTTTCATTTTGTGCTTTTCTCTGAGTGGTCCACGCGCCCGCGTGGGGTCGTGGGATTGCTTGAAAAAGGTCTGTTTGTTTGTACCATTCAGGTGCATACATTTAAATATTGAATAAAGTGCTGTGCTCCTGATACAGCATTTCATCTGGTACTGTGCTTGTGCAAGCAACTACATCTTTTTTTTGTTAGGCTCAGGTGCAGTCACATGCTCAGAATTTCCTTTTGATGCTTCGTTTAAACTCAGTAGCAATGAACCCGTACAATCTTTTGACGATGTTGTCTTGGGTGGCCGTGCGTGTAGTTCGATTCGTTTAGATACTACCAAACTGTGTGAGTGCGAAGGTGCTTCAGTGGGCCAAAATTTGACGTGTAGAGCACTTCACGTAAAAGTAAAAAAAACCTCACAAACAAAAAGAGATATCTTATTATTATTATATTATTTGTTTGATACTGTAAACACCGTGATTGGGGTCATTACAGGGAGGGTGTCACAAAGTACATAATGTCGCACAAAAAAAGGAAAATTCAAAAGCACATATACATACGAGATGAACAACCAACAATCAAAAATAAAAACAAACAACAGTGACTTCACACATAAAAATCAACGAATAGATGTTGACAACATAATTTAGCACGCATCACTACGAAGAAAACCGTCCAATGCATTTTCCAAATCCACTGATGTTCTTTGTTGCACTACCGCATTGGGTAAACTATTCCACATATTTATTGTGTCTAAGAAATAGGAGTGGCGGAAAGCGTTCGTGCGTGTGAAATAAGGTTGAATTGTTCTACTATTAAGACGATTACATATGTGGCATGGATCACGTGCAGACACTATTTTGTTAGGTCCTGGCCCGAGTAATGTAATCATTCAGCACTGTACTAAACGAGAGCATTGCACCCACTAACAAGGGCAAGTGGATCCAAACTGAATGATCGCATAAGTCCGCACAGCTTCAGTCAGCTGGACGACAGTTTACGTTTGATGAGGCCATTATGTTTTGCAATATCCTGCATGTAGTAAAGGCAAGAGCACGGTAAAATAACCTACTAGTCGCGCAATCTGATTATTGCGGTGCGGGACCTAATAAATCGTGTTGTAGTACTAGTTGGTAAATTATGACATCGTAACTACATAAGCGCGACTTAATGATCCCCCGAAACGCTCACTCATTCACTCACGCTTCCACTTAAGAACCACGCACATCGCTTACGAGTAGTGTCTGCTTCTTGACTAGAAGCGTGTGTCTATGTGCAAGTGTTCTGAGGGATTGTCAAGTTGTGCTCAATGAATGACAACATGATGATGCTTCGTTTACTGATAATTTGTCATGTAATTTATGTCTGGAGCGGCTGTAGTCGAATAAGTAATGTTTGCTTTTCAGTCATCCCGCTGCTTTACGTGGCCGGTATTCTACAGTACCCCGCCTTCAAGTACGTATACTTGTGCCAGTTGTCGAAGATGTAGAAAAGCGCCCGCCTTTGAAACTTATCACTTTGTCATGGGATAAGCTTTTCGTGACAACTAAATCTTACTAATGTAGGGAACGAACAGACAGTAATGTCAAAGAAAATATAAGGGATGTTGTAAGAGTAATTGTAATGTAAACGGAAGTAAGAAAAGTGGATGAAAGGATAACTTGCTACAGGCAGGATATTTTTCTGTTCGAGACAAAGATACTTTGCAGTAAGTTAAGCATGTTTGAAAACACAGTCATGTACAAGGCCCCTAATTACACTTTAGATGTGTGGTGTTTCATGGGGTATGCAATTGACGCTAACGAAAAAAAGCTGATACATTCAATAAAACGAAATTTTTTGCTTTCAGAGAAACATACGTAGCTATGTCTCTAGTGGATGCCTTGAAAGCAATCATGACACATTTGTTTGAACAACGTAAGTATTGAGCGTAAAATGCAAAGGGGTAAATGAAAAAAATTGGGAAAAGAAGGCTTAGTCATTACATACTCTTACGCTTGATATATAGATACAGGTGATTGCAGATATGTAGAACTGAAATTGAAACAACGTACCCCACCATTCAAAACGAAAAAAAAGGGAGAACGCATGAGCTTGGTTTTTCTCGCACCTTTTCCTTTCTTCGTTACCTCGTTCTCTTTCCTTGATTCTCTTTTTATTCCTTCTCTTAATTTCTCTTTCTTTCTCCATTTCTTCGAATTTCAAGTTTTACTTTCTCCGTTCCTTCTTTCCATTCTCCTAAGTCCCACTTGCCCTTCCCTCCCCCTCGATATACTTTACCACACAACGCTTTGTGATGCTGTGCTATCGTGGCTGGATAGCCGTGTGGTTGTGATGCCAGCACTCGAGTCGTGGGTACGAGAATTCACATTCAGCCTCAGGAAGAAATTTTCAGCCCGAAGAGTTTCTCGGTTTCAGTCTCCCCTTTCTTTTTTATTTTTATCTCTCTCTAGTCGCTCTATCGGCCGTTCAAGTTATGAGAATTATGTACCGGAAAAATCAGTGTACCTTTTCTGTGAGGTAAGCACAAGATGGAGATAAACATGAAGACGGAGAAGAAGAAAATGTGCCGATTCCTAATGACGCTGGTTTCTTCACAGTCCCCAGAATTACGCTCTCCCAAAACAGCCCTGCTACTGAAAGTGTACGGTTCAAAGCTCTCTAACTAGTAAAAGTCCTACTTGCTCTCTCACATCAACCCTGATGATGTGTAATCACTATCACAGGGAAAAATATTCGGCCAAGTTTATATTTTGACCCAATACTGTTTAGACACACCCCAGCAGGGTCGAAAAACTCGGGATGGAAAGCAGCGGGAGATGGTGCCTCTGAGAGCGGGATAAAACATTATCTGTGCCACAGGGCGAGGTTGCCGCCGAAATTCAAGGTTTCTGGCGATCCTCTAGGCGGGGTTGTACACAAACCTCCCCCCTTGTCTTTCGACTAATATTTCAGCTACACAAGTATATAATTTCTCTCTGTCTTCTCGTTTTAGTGAAGAAGCCTTTCATATTATCAACACCGCAGTAACAATGCACTCTGACCTCGAGAACGTGCTTTAGAAACAGAAAACATGCTGATTGAAATTAAAGGGGAATGTCTCCTCGACGTAGGTGCACAAGTGGATCATGACGTCGTAGGTTTTCATGGATTTTCTGGCATATTCTATTGTCGGTAAATATGAATTATTTGCTGTGGGCCATAGGGGAGCCAGAGGCGGAAGATAGCAAGTTAAAATGCACACAAAAAACAAATCTTTCATACCGCATTGATATTCTGTTACGATAGTTTAAGCTGGAAAATAAAACATAGCGACGGTATGCATTATTTTATAAAACTTTTACTGGCATATCCAACGACAATGCAGTGTAAATATATTTTGGGAACCTAAGCCCATTTATTGCGCCACGCAAATTACCCTTTAAAATGACAAGCTTGTAGAGCGTTCATCGTGTTAACGGGGCTAAATTACTTACATTACATAAAAATACGTGACCACACAGAAATTTAAGTGTTCGAGAATTTCATTGGCAAATAAAAACACTACCATTGGCCATTTACTTTCGTTCTAATGATCAATTCGTGGTCATACTACTGAAGCATTCAGCGCTTTGATAAAATGATTGACTGCAATTTATATTTTATTATAATTGCATGACCTTAAAACAGTGGCACGTTCATAAGATCATTGATTACTGCAAGGTAATTTATTACTTTATTTGGAAGATCTTTGAGGGAATAAACTCGGTTGGTGGGTAGAAAAGCTAAAAAGAAAGTCTGTGTAGCGTTCTTCATCAACAAGTTCTGGCACATTTCCCCAGGGGCAAACGACTCAGCAAAGATTCGCCGTGGAGTGCCAATATTGAACTACGTCATGCAAAATGCTACAGCTCTCGAAGAGGAGCTTCGTACCCACTTGAACCTCACGAAGACGAAACCATCCAAGGTAGGATAATGGTAATGGGATGATGGTGTGAAGGCAACTTGTCATCTCGCGTCACGGTGCATGAATATACCTCTCAATGCGGAGAAAACGCGCTTAAACCTCGAAAAAAAAAAGAAGTGAATAGAACGCTGTAGAAGGTACCACGCAATCATCGAACTGTAAGAAGGCATTTTTCTACACGACGTATAGTTTCGCACGCATTATTTTAACGTTTCAGCCATAGGATTAGTCAGCGTCCAGATTGACTGATTCATATGTGGGGTTGAACATCACAAAATTACCATATAGTTATGAGAGATGCTGTAGTAGAGGGCTCCCGAAATTTCGAGCGCCTTGGGATCTTTAAGGTCTACACCATTTTCGCTTCCATAGAAATCGCAGCCGCCTCTGCCATGATTCAATCCCGTGACCTCCGCGTCAGCAACCGAATGGCTTAGCCACCAAAACACCGCGGTGGTGCGGCCTTCGTCAGGAAATGCGGAGCGTAATAAAAACACAGTTTTCTACGCAACACATTGCAGGTACCGAACGCGTCTGAAAACGTAACCGCAATAAAAAACAACCACAATACTAAGTTTTTCATTCATCGAGGGGACTCCACTGGCACTACTGAGTATGAACCTCAATCAGTTACAGGCAAAATTTGCGTGGTAAAAGAGTGAAACAGAAAAGAATGTACAGGTATTGTTTTCACGTATAGTCAAGCAAAAAAAACATAAACTCAAGGAATAAGAAGCAGGTTTAGCCTTGACAATTAAAAAATATTACACGTCCTGAAAAAATTAACGAAGGTGACAACGAAAAAGACATTTTGTCGAAAAATGAGTATAAGCAGCCAACATATAACAATTATACAAGCAATTTCTTCTAAAGTTGGAGTGGTCATTAAGTAAAAATTACGAGTAAAGAAAACAGTAGTCATTAGTAATTAATATTCAACAGTTAGATCATTTCAATATTCATGACTCTTTGAGTATTATGAGCGTGCTCACAAAGCTTCTTGTTCTTGCTACATGAAACATGCATTTTAAAGACAAATGACACTTTCATCAAGCACCATTATAACAAATCATCAACAGAGCAAATCAACCATCAGCAAATGCAGCGTGGGAGCCACATGTTCCCATATGTTGTCCTCAGTTTCCTGGCAAGAGAACATAGGGAGAAACTGCCGCACACCGTCATCGCAAACTTGTAGAGAGCGTGGAATCGAGCTTTGCAGAGCAGTTCTATCAGCTATGTTTCTGTCGTGCGTGGTGGGTCACAGAACTTCCGTCAGGCAGTGCACCTCTGAAATTGCACGGTAAATTCATGGCGTGACAGGCGAGCTCAAGAGGGACCATCAACGCTCGTACGACATGCAGAGATATGGGAGTAACACACGTAGTAAGTTTAAAGCTGCAGACTTAAAAGTGATCGTAGAAGCCAAATCGCCTGAAACTTGTCCGATTACGATTTATGGCGAGAAGCAAAGCTGTCTATAGACTGCTGTAAGTGCGAGGCAAGCCACACCTCTAAATTCAAGGGTGCGTCTGCTAGACTTAAGTTAGGCAATATCATCATCGCAACGTTAAGACACACACGCAGAAACTCACCCAGATGAAACTTATCTGATTGTGCACTGCGCCAAACGCAGAATTGTAATACCGTAGCGTAGTAAATGGTGTGGCGTTATCGGATGGTATAAAAGCTATTAACCATTCACAGACCAATTAAAACTAACAAAGGCTTCTATTGAACATGACTTTTTCTCCTTTCTTTGTCGGTTAAAAGGAACACAGATGGATCTGGGCGGATATGCTGGTTACCAGGTGGTTCTTCGATATCCTTGGGATGGTGAGTGCTTAACTTCGTTGACTCTAAAGGGAAAAATTGATACCAAATAGTAGCTTACTGTAGTCTGATTAGTTCGCCGTATAACACACAGTGAACAGGAGAGAAAATTTTTCTGCGCTCGAAAGAGATTGATTAAGTGATAGTACAGTGTTTTTTGGGTGAAGTTCCGTGGGACTAGGCTTGTCCCGCGTCCATCAATGTAGCGGCGTGCACACTCGTATCACAACGCCTGCTACACATATGCAAAAAAAAAACAAACACGCCGTTGGTCTGCTTCTCTGTTCTTCCGTGCATGTGTTCGCCCATCCGCACGTGTGTTCTTTCGTATACGTACGTATACAGGCAGCACTGAAAGGCTGAGATTAGGAAAGACATTTGACTACACATAAAAAGCGCATCATCTCACCATAGAAGGATTGGCCACCCTGGTGCAGTATCTGGCCACCCCCTCCCGTAGGCATTCGTCAATTAACTCACGGCCCTCAGTCCCCACCAGCTGCGGAGCAACTGACCACGGCGGCGGTCAGATCTGCAAAGCAGCAGAGGGTGCTAGGAATCTCTGGATACGGACAGGCCACCATTGGAACTTGAACTTAGCAACGTTTAACGTTAGAACGTTATCTAGTGAGGGAAGTCTAACTGTATTATTCGAGGAGCTAGAAGGCATTAAATGGGATATAATAGGGCTGAGTGAGGTTAGGAGGACAGATGAGGCCTATACTGTGCTACAGAATGGGCATGTCATTTGCTATCGGGGCTTGGCAGACAGAAGAGAACTGGGAGTAGGGTTCCTAATTCACAGCAACATAGCTGGCAACATAGAGGATTACAATAGCATTAATGAAAGGGTGGTAGGCATTGTAATTAAACTGAATAAAAGATACAAAATGAAGGTAGTACAGGCTTACGCGCCTACATCCAGCCATGATGACGCTTCAGTTGAAAGCTTCTATGAAGACGTGGAATCGGCAATGAGTAAGGTGAAAACACAGTATACTATAGTAATGGGCGAATTTAATGCAAAGGTAGGGAAGAAGCAGGCTGGAGACCAGGCAGTAGGAGATTATGGCATCGGCACTAGAAACGCCAGAGGAGGGCTACTAGTAGAATTTGCAGAACGCAATAATCTGCGTATTTTGAATACCTTCTACCGAAAACGAGAAAACCGCAAGTGGATATGGAGGAGCCCTAATGGCGTAAATAAGAACGAAATAGACTTTATAATGACTGCACACCCAGGAGTCGTGCAGGATGTGGAAGTGGTTGGCAAGGTAAGATGCAGTGACCATAGAATGGTACGGGCTCGAATTCGCCTAGACTTGAAGAAGGAACGACAGAAACTGATACGCAAGAAGCCAATCAATCAGCTAGCACTGAGAGGGAAAGTACAGGAATTCAGAGTGTCACTGCAGAACAGGTACTCAGCTCTTAGCGAGGAAACCAACCTTAGCGTAGATACAATGAATGATAATCTGACGAGTGTCATCACGGAGTGTGCAGTGGAAGTTGGAGGCAGGGTAGCTAGACAGGACACCGGCAAGCTTTCCCAGGAAACGAAGAACCTAATTAAGAAGCGTCAAATCATGAAAGTGTCAAGTACAACAGACAAAATAGAACTGGCAGAGCTTTCGAAGTTGATTAATAGACGTAAAGTATGCGATGTAAGAAGGTATAACATGGAGAGAATAGAGCACGCTCTGAAAAACGGAGGAAGCGTCAAAGCAGTGAAGAGGAAACTTGGGATAGGCAAAAGGCGGATGTATGCACTAAGGGACAAGGAAAGCAAAATAACTACCAATATGGATAGGATAGTTAAAATAGCGGAGGAGTTTTACAGAGATCTGTACAGTAGCCGAGACAACCACGACCTTAATACTATAAGAACTAGCAGTAACCCAGACGACACCCCACCGGTAATGATAGAAGAAGTCAGAAAAGCTTTGGAGAGCATGCACAGAGGCAAAGCTGCTGGTGAGGATCGGGTAACATCAGATCTGCTGAAAGATGGAAGACAGATTGTGTTAGAAAAACTAGCCACTCTATTTACGAGGTGTCTCCTGACGGGAAAAGTACCAGAGTCTTGGAAGAACGCTAACATCATCTTAATACATAAGAAAGGAGATGACAAGGACTTGAAGAATTACAGGCCGATCAGCTTGCTCTCTGTAGTATACAAGCTATTTACAAAGGTAATTGCTAGCAGAGTAAAGAAAACATTAGAATTCAATCAACCAAAGGAACAAGCAAGATTTAGAACAGGCTACTCAACAATTGACCACATTCATACTATCTATCAGGTAATAGAGAAATGCTCAGAGTATAACCAACCACTATACATAGCCTTCATAGATTACGAGAAGGCGTTTGATTCAGTAGAAATATCAGCCGTCATGCAGACACTGCGGAATCAGGGCGTAGATGAAATATATATATAAACATTCTGGAAGAAATCTACAGGGGATCAACTGCTACCATAGTGCTTCATAAAGAAAGCAACAGAATACCAATAAAGAAGGGTGTAAGGCAGGGGGACACAATCTCCCCAATGCTATTCACTGCGTGCTTACAGGACGTTTTCAGAAGCCTAGAATGGGAACAGTTAGGGATAAGAGTTAATGGAGAGTACCTCAGTAACCTGCGCTTTGCCGATGACATTGCATTGCTGAGTAACTCAGGGGACGAATTGCAACTCATGATTACTGAGTTAGACAAGGAGAGCAGAAAGGTGGGTCTTAAAATTAATCTGCAGAAAACGAAAGTAATGTACAACAACCTCGGAAAGGAGCAGCGCTTTGCGATAGGTAATAGTGCACTTGAAGTTGTAAAAGACTATGTCTACTTAGGGCAGGTAATACCCGCAGAGCCTAACCACGAGATTGAAGTAACTAGAAGAATAAGAATGGGGTGGAGCACATTCGGCAGGCACTCTCAAATTAAGACAAGTAGATTGCCACTGTCCCTCAAGAGGAAGGTATATAACAGCTGTATCTTGCCGGTACTTAGCTACGGAGCAGAAACGTGGAGACTCACAAAGAGGGTTCAACTTAAATTGAGGACGACGCAGCGAGCAATGGAAAGAAAAATGGTAGGTGTAACCTTAAGAGACAAGAAGAGAGCAGAGTGGATTAGGGGACAAACGGGAGTTAAGGATATCATAGCTGCAATAAAGAAGAGGAAATGGACATGGGCCGGGCATGTAGCACGTAGACAGGATAACCGCTGGTCATTAAGGGTCACCAACTGGATTCCCAGAGAAGGGAAGCGGGGTAGGGGGAGACAGAAGGTTAGGTGGGCAGATGAGATTAAGAAGTTTGCGGGTATAAATTGGCAACAGCAAGCACAGGACCGGGTTAACTGGCGGAACATGGGAGAGGCCTTTGTCCTGCAGTGGACGTAGACAGGCTGATGATGATGATATGAAAAAGCGCATATTAGAACTGCATTTATTGAAACGAAAGACTGAAAAGGAGGGAAGAGGGACAGAGGTGACACATAAAGACGAAGTCACTGTAGGCAAACCACACTGAACGGTAGGCAAAGTGCACTGTATAAACGCAAACCGGCAAACCACAGTGCAACTGCGCTGCGTTTACCTAAAATATGTTCGAACTAGGCCTTACTCAAGCTCTTCCGTCCGTTCAAGCCTCCGTCCATTCATTTGCCTATCAGGTGTATTATTGGTGACAGAGCACTGCATGGGCCGATTTTTCAGGCCCGAACCTGGCCCGGCCTTAAAACGTCATGCACCGGCCCACCCGAGTGCAGCCCAGTGTTTATTAATATGGCTCGTACCCAGCTCGGGCCCGAAAGGTATTGGCCCAGCCCAGCCCGGCACGTTTCAGTCAGTAATGCCTCTAAAATAACAAGACACTCTCCACTCTTCAGTTACTGTGGAGCAGGTCGCGGGATTGAAGCTGCGGCGGCTGCATTTCCGATGGAGGCGGAAATGTTGTAGGCCCGTGTGCTCAGATTTTGGTGCACGTTAAAGAACCCCAGGTGATCGAAACTTCTGGAGCCTTCCACTACGGCGTCTTCCATAATCATATGATGGTTTCGGGACGTTAAACCCCCATATCAACCAACCAATCAATCAATCAATCAATCAATCAATCAAATAATTGGTGATTGTGGAGGTACCTTCCTCACGCAAAATATTGCAGTAACCGTTTCGGAACTCATTTCAGTGTCGCGACTTCTGGTGTTATATGTGTACTTTCGGCTAATTACGCCCGTAACCGTAATAGTAGTTGTAGTGCGAAACCCTATTATGTACATAATTAGACAGGCTACAACTCCAGTGCCTCCAGGAATATTCAAGGTGGAGAGCTTAGTCTGTCCGGCAGGGTGGTGCCCCTATTCTAAGGCCCCACTGGCACGAGCCATCCGTTCCGCTCTGTGGATCAGTCGCAGCTGATCCATCAGGGATGGGCTATGCAGCAGTGCCTCCCATTCTTTTTATATACCATTGATGTGTTCTTCGTCATGCTCTGCACACTTCCACGTGATATGAAAGAGCGTTGGGGTGGCTCCACATCACGGGCATGTGTATCTGTACGCCGTGGGGTAGATCTGGTAAAGAGTGTGCAGATTTGTGTAAGCGTTTCTGTGTATTCTTATTCTCGCTGTCACCTCCACCGCGCTCAGCTTGCTATGTAGACATGGATCGACCTGCCTACTTTCCCCGTAGTACTTAAGAATTGTTGTAAGGCCCGCTATTGCATTATCTTAGGTGGCTGGGTGATTTGTAAAGCCTCGAGCCACCTCGTCTGCATGCAGGTTTCCTGTCACGCCCTCGTGCCCCGGTGCCCGATTCACAGTATGTACGTATTTCAATGTGGGGTCCAATCCTGTCCGAACCATTATCCGGAGTGCCTGTGCTCCAATTTTGTCCTTTAAATAGTTTCTGCAAGCTTCTTGGGAATCGGTAATGATTGGTATTGGAGCGTTGCAAGTCCATTTCTCTTTTATTGCGCGTGTTATGGCGGCCTCTTCTGTTTGCGTTGTCGGGGCCGGGTCTATTGAAGTGCAGGCTGTAATGTTCCCTCTACGGTCGGTGACTGCACTCACAGCTCTCTTTACATTGATCTTACAAAGCGCGGCGTCCGTGAATCTAGCCAGCTTAAAATCTTGTCATTTTGTTAATGTATTTCTGTTGTTGCACAGAGGTTACGAGGTCGATGACATTATCAATAGAAGAGCGGCCTCTTCGAAAACCAGCCATGGCCTCTGGGTACATATTATAGCGTTCAATGTACCACTCGAGGCGTGTCAGAACCATTCTTTTGAATATTTTCCCCACGCAGCTGGATAGTGCAATGGGTCGATATGATGCCAGATCAAGTGGCCACTTCCCAGGTTGGAGGATTGGTACCAAGCGGCTGGATATCCACCTTTCTGGAACGACGCCATCGTTCCATGACTGGTTGTAGCATGTTCCGAGATGTGAAAGGTGCATACGACAACGTAACGCACGATGCCATCCTAGATGCCCTGACTAACATTGGAATAGGTGGAGAAATGTTTCGATGGATTTGAAGCTACCTACAGAGGAGATCCATCTTCGTGCTTACTGCGGAAGGCTGCACCGTTGATCATTACACCGCTCAAGGGGTTCCACAAGGCGGGGTTCTCAGCCCTACGCTGTTTAACCTCACGATCACTGGCCTTGTACAAAGTCTAGTTCGATCACTGAATCTCTCTACATACGCTGATGATATGTGTATCTGGGCTTCAGCAGTGTCACGACCCCAGGTACGCGCAGGGCTTTAGAAAGCAGCGAGAATAACGTCGACGTACCTTCATGCTCGATGCCTCACAAATTCCACCGAGAAGTGCGCCTTAGTCCCTTTTAACCGCAAGCCCATGATATATTATCCTGTTTCCATCGACAACGTGAACCTTTCGTATACGAGACGTCACCGATTCCTGGGCGTCATTATCGACAGAGATCTCTCGTGGAGTGCTCACATGTCGCACTTGAAGAAGAGGCTCAGCTCTATCACATAGGTGATGAGATTTCTCGCTGGTAAAACGTGGGGCACATCAGTGTCATCTATGCTTCAGCTGTACAGAGCGCTCTTCTTGGAATATTTGCGGTATAGCATGCCCGTGCTTTCGAACGTCGGAAAAACTAACATCAGGGTCCTGCAAAGAATTCAAGGCCAAGTCTTCCGCAAATGCTTGGGGCTACCCCGGTGCGCTAATACATTAGCAACAATTGGTATTGCTAAACACCATCCGATCATGACATATATAACTGTCGACACACTCCGGACACATATCCGTCACATATCCAGAGTGTCTAACCACCACCTTGCTAGCTTGTCACTAGAAAGACCAAAGGCAGAATTTTCCTAAGTTGTTGCGGCTAACCAGAATTTCATCTCGTGAAGATTCTCGCCCGCAACTATACCACTATCCCCAGAGTGGCACAGGAAAACACCCACTGTGTACCTTAAAGTGCCGGGGATATCTAAAAAGGCAAGCCTGTTATCTGCAGCCCTCAAGCAGATTTCACTGGACCTTTTGCATTTGTCGTATGCTAATCGAATTCATGTTTACACGGATGGTTTAGTCTCTGGAAGTTCAACAGGTGCCTTTGTCATACCATCTCGATCAATCACTATCAAATTGAAGACATCACACGTCACGACATCTACGGGATCCGAGGTCGCCGCTCTTCGAGCTGCTGTGGAGTTTGTTACACAAGAATCCCCTACTAGATAGGCCATTTTCTGCGACTCCAAGGCAGTCCTTCATTGCGTGCGAAGTCTACGACGCGGAAACTACCACCAGATGGTGTATCGTATTAATGAAATTTGTCATCGCGCCGTTGATCAAGGACACGACATTGTTTTACTATGGTTTCCCGGCCACTGTAGAATCAGTGGTAACCACCTCGCCGACGACGCTGCCTGATGTGCCCACTATGGAGCGCCCACACTGTTAATACCCTTGTCAAGAGTAGACGCAGCTAGAGAACTTTGTCACATCGTGCATATTGCCACGCTTGCGCACAGGAACTCTCCACTTGACTTCAATCATCAACCTAAGAACCTTAGGTCATTACTCCAGAAACAACTGCCACCCAAGATGGCAGTTGTTTCTGGAGTTGTTTCTGGACGTGACGCTACAATGCTTGGCCGGCTGTGGACTAGGATAGCGTTTACTAAGTCATTCAGCCATCGCATTGGCATGGCAGATTGATCCGTGTGTGAAAGCTGCAACTAAATAGAGACTATTGAACATCTCTTGTGCCCCTGTGCCCAATTTGATGAAGATCGCCGGACGCTCCAGTGTGCCTTGAATAGACTCGATGACCGGCCATTTAATGAAGCAAAGATCTTAGGAGCCTGGTCGCGCAGCACATCAGCACAGAAACCCACACGAGCCCTCCCCAGATACTTGACAGCAACTTCATTGAGGGAGCGCCTGTGAAACTCGGCATTGTGTGTGTGATATGACATGTGTCTATTCTTCTCTCTCTTTTTTACTACCCTCTCCTCCTCCCCATATGTAGGGTAGCAAACTGGACGCATAGTCTAGTTAACCTCCCTACCTTTCGAAACTACATTTCTTCTCTCTCTCTCTCTCTCTCTCTTGTTATTGTAGTCAGCCCTTGCCTTTTTTCTGCAAGCATGCAGAGTGGAATCCATGTTGCTTGGTATTGGCGATACGGTGTACCATTCTTAAGTTCACTTGGGAATCCATGTTGCTTGGTATTGGCGATACGGTGTACCATTCTTAAGTTCACTTGGGACCTCTTTAGTTTCTCTGCCTTCTTATATTAATGTATCGCGCCCTAGTTTTCTTAGGACTTCTCTGCCAGTTGGCGTCCAGAGAAGGCGATTTTCTATCGCTAGTAGCTGGGCCTGTTATGAAAACCAAGCACCAATAGCTTTCGTTTGAAGTAATCCACGGTAATTTAGGGCTGTTTTGTGGGCCATTCTGATTATTCGGTTTGCTTTTCCTCTCTCTATTCATAATGTGATATGGAAGTGAGTATATAGCGCAACTGATGGCGAGGCTTTTTAACACTTTTAGGGTAGCTTGTTCTTTCGTGCCTTTACGATTGTTTGTTAGTTGCGAGATAAGCGTGAGATCAGCTGTACCAATGTTTTGAGTTCATTTAGTGTGTGCAGACATTGCTTACTAGCTTGAAGCTACATTCCTAGTATTCGTACGGTATATTTTCCAGGAATGATATTTCCTCAAAGCCTGACTTCCTGCTTCAGATTCGGGTCTATGCTCTGTGGTTTTCTCTTCGTGAGACCAATGAGCTCTGACTTTTCTGCTGAGCAATGAAGACCCGGTATCCTTGCGTACTCTTCTATGGTGCTTGCTGCCTGTTGTAACCTATCTTCGTTCTCTGCTAATCTTCCTGCGGTTGTCTATACTGTGATATGGGCTGAATATATCACATGTTGTTCACCGGCAATATCTTTGTGTTTTGCATCAAAGCCTGTCATGGCGATGTTTAAATGTTTCAGTGAAATGACCGCTTCTTGGGGCGTTTCTTTGTTAGGAGGTCGAATGATGCGGGCTTCGTTATCTCCCATCTTAATTATTCAGTCCTGTGACCAAGAAAAATTTTCATGTATTTGAATACTCGTTCTCCACAGTTACCTTTGTCCACACCTTCTAGTATTGCTTTGTAACGGATGTTATCAAAGCCTCTTTTCATTTCAACTGCGATAACGACGTTTTCCCACGCCTTAGATATGTCCAATAATGCTTGTTTTTCTAAATGTAGTGGAAAAACTTGCCCTGAAAGGTGTGGGCAAAAGCCAAAAATGGTGTCGGGCACGAGGTTGTTGTTATCGAGATGATTGACGAGCCTGGTGTTGACCAGTTTTTGAAAGATTTTTCCTAAGCAGGAAGTGAGTGAGATAGGTCTCATGTTCTCAATGGCAAGTTTTTTTTCCTGGTTTAGGCACCATGACCACAATCGTATGTTTCCATTCATGTGGAACAGTTCCGGCGAGCCAATGTTCGTTTATGTATTTTATGAGAACTTCAATGGCTTCGTCGTTTAGGTTCCTGATCATAACATTGGTAATTTTAACTGCACCCGCGGCTGTGTTCTTGTTACTAAATATGGCTGCATTTATCTAGGTGTCCGTAAAATGCTTGTATGAATGAGGTTGCGGTGATCCTTCATACTTTTTTTATATGAAGGCATCGTTTCATCTTCCCTGAAGCATTTTTTATGCTTGGCTTGAACAAGGTCTTCTTTTGTACCAGGGTATAAGTGCAGCAATGTTTCGACGGCTTTACTGCTTTCACTTTTTTCTTTGTGGGGTCTATCATGGCTTTCATTATGTCTTATTTTTTGGCTGTACTCAGCGTTCCGTTTCGTGAATCACAGAAATTGTCCCAATCAGTTGCAGCTAGTCTATTGGCGTGCTCTTCTTCGTGCTGCGTGATATCTCAAATTTTTTAAATTGACGGTTACGTTTCTGTCTTTTCTATCTTTTTGTAAAGTTTCTACTTGCTTCCTAAAGATGTAGTAGGTGTGAGTATACCTGAGGGGCATTGCTTGATCGCGTTATCTGTTTACTGTACCTTTATTTTCGACGGCTTATTTCGTCACATCAATCAATCAAGTTAGCTACATCTGAGGCCGGCGATGTTTGTTACAGTGATTTTCTGATTACGTGCGCACTAATCATTTTGCCAGCGCCAATCAGTTTACGCAAGTGGTCTGCGTGAATAGTGGTGCATACTATGTCACTGCCTAGATTTTTTAGAGTGTTCTGCCATTCCACCGCTTGACAATTTCTGCGCATCATTAGATCCGGAGTCGTGTATTTGGAGTTACTGTCTGCTAGTCTTTTTGGCATTGCCGGATCAGTCAATAGTGTCAAACACGTAGTTTATAAGTGCTGGGCTATGTTTTTTGCCTATGGTATCCTGAGTTAGGTATCCTCAGCTTGGGTCTTTTGCATTAAAGTCTCCCACCACTACGAGCATGTTCTGCTTCGCTAGTTTTGCTGCATCTTCGAAAAGTTTGTCAAAGAGTATATTTCTTTGTAGAGGTGAGCTATAAATGTTGAGGATGACAATACATTTCCTTTTCTTCTGTATATCAGACTTCTGTAATGATATCTGAGATTTTGATTGCTTGGATTGGTTTATGCTGTATTGCGGTTATGCATTTGTGGACTAATGTCGCTACTCTTTTTTCGCGGTCATTATTCACAACTTAACCATGAGTCTGATATCTCTGCATGCTTGGCCTTATTACAACTTCTTGGACAGCTGTCACGCAGGTGGTTTTGGCTGCATGGCCACCAGCTGTGATAGCTGTTCTTTTTTCCGTCGGAATCCCCGGCAGTTCTACTGCCATATATCGCACTCTTCTGCAGCTTTTTTGTCACTCAGGAGTTGTCAGTAGCTTCTCATGTCATAATAAATAGGCCCGGCCTGTCGTATGCCTTAATTGCTTTTTTTCTTATATGGCTACTATTGGTAGGCTTTCTCAACTTCTTCGTGAGTTCTATCTGTTGAGCTTGAATTTTTCTTTCCAACACGTCGAGTTTTTCTCTACCTGGCCCATGACCTGTTGGAAGATGGAGGTAACTATTCCTTTTATGGCTTCTTTCACAATCGCTATCGTCACCACATTGTCACCATTTATTAATGATGTGCTTTGTTGCTGTTGCTGCTGCTGTTCTGCAAAGGAAGATTAGGTGGGTTTTTCTTATGGTTGTTACTGCTGCCTTTGTTTGCTTTTAGGTTGTCAGTTTTTTTCTTTCTAAATCCTTTAACCTTACACGCATAAACTATGGTTCTCGCTTGAGTCATGCAAGCGGTGTCTGTGTTGCTTGCGCTTGGTGTAGAGGAGGTTGCGAGGCTGCTGGTGCCCAGCTTATCCTGTATTTATGGTGGTGGTGCTGCCACTTTTGCTGGTGTTTTTGCTACTGTTGCGGCTTCTGCTGCTGCTTGTTGTTGCTGCTGGTGGTGGTGGTGCTGCTGTTGCTGGTACAATTTGTCCTTGAGCTTTTTGTTCGTGGTCATCTTGCTTTCTTCTTGCCGATTGCCTTTTAGAGCTAGAGTGGTCCCGGCAAGTGTGTACGTGGCTGCTTCACATCTTTCAAGTTTTGTTTTATTTCTTCTTTGAACGGGCGTTGTGTCGTGCGAGTGTCCGTTGGCCACTTGAAGGGACCTTCCTCTTGTTCATGGGCAGCCGCGATCGGCGAGCCTCCCAGTGCTGTGGGCGTGGGGTCGGGACCAATGCGGCAGCCTCGCTTTATTGAACTTTGCGTGTTCGGATGCAAGAGGGGGAAACATGACATTTTGCGCATTCGTGGCCTGCAGGACATTCGACTCTGCTTCTTCAAATGGCGAAGCGAAAGACCTCACCTTCTGACTTCGTGGAAGCATTAGTTCATGTGTGTTTGTGTTGTGTGTGCGTGTTTGTGTCAGCGCGCGCGTATGTGTGGTCGAACCTGTAGTCGAGAGAGCAGAGCAAAAAGGCGCGGGAAGAGGCACAGACAGAGCGAGAACAGCGAACGAAGAGGAGCCTGCGAATTATTCGTGACTTGAGTGGCTGTGCGTTGTGCGACGTGCGGTATTGAGAGGTTGTGCTGATTATATTGTAACCAAGTTTTAATATTTGAAGCAAGCTTCTTTTTTATATACTTTAACAGCGCGTGAGTTGTGTGTTGCGTCTTCTATCATCATTTACCTTTTCACGGCCTTACCTGCGAAACCCTAATATACACTCTACCATTGCCTGGTTTTCCTCTCTGGCTTCTGCTCCCGTCCACAAGTACACCAAAAAAAGAAGTGTCACTTGCCTTGCCACTTTCCCTTTTTGGCCATAAATGTTTCTTGCACTCCGGCTTGACCCTTTGCCAGTCTGTACATTTATGAACGAATGCCCCAATACCACCCCCTTTTCTGCTGCCTTCTGTTCTATTACAATATTCCCACGCGTAGTCTGGATTTTTATGAGGTTGTTCCGTGTTTTTAAGATGTGTTTCTACAAAACCATATACCATCAGCCTCTCCTCCCTTAGCTGTTCTTCTATCTTTTCCCACTTCAGCCTATTCCTGCCACCCTGCATGTTAATGTATCCTACGCCTGAATCGACTCAGCCCTCATGGCTACGTTGATTTCTGTCCCGGACACTACGTGTCTTGGATATTGGTGCCACTTTGGAACCGTATTTTTCTATACCACCTGTCAGAGAGTCCCTCTGGTTGTTGTCTTCCTTACTAATTATCCTGGACCCCAAAGAGCCCACTTGCCCCCCCCCCCCTCCCCAAATAAAAAGCTAGTGCGCGTCCTGCAAGTCGCCAACCAACCACATGACCTCGCTTCCCACCGAAGTGAACTCTGTCTCGTTGCAAACCACCTTCCTATCCACCTCTCATTTTATTTCCACCAACTCAAAGCCTTTATCTCAACTCATCTGCCATATCTCTTGGTTTGCCTTAACAACCGCTCTTTGCAGGTTGCCATCACGCATAGGTTCCTCCGGTATCGTGCATATTAGTACCTGTTTCTGAGGAGAAGTGGCGCGTATGTCATCGACCCTTTTCGCCAGTGAGGTCGCTATTTCTGCCCTATCTTTATTTAGGACATCGTTTAAACCGCCTGAAATTATCACAGGTTTTCGTTTATCAGCTGTAGTTTTGAATTTCGCACTCGCTTGCCTCATGATTGCTTCGAGTTGGCGTCCTGGGAACGTCCCTACTACAACCCTTTTGTCATCTTTACCCTCTTTTTGATTGCTTCTGCGTATCGATATAAATTCGAGTCCCTGGTGATTATCACGTGCTGTGACTTTTCAGCTGAAGCGTCCTGTACATGGGGTTACTTGCACTTGTGACGCCGGCTGCTTTGTCACCTCGTAACTCCACCGCTACTTCGCTAAAGCTGGGTCTTGCGACCATTGAACCACCTGAACCTGTTTTTCTCGAACTTGCTTGCTCTTTCTTCTCCGCCGTTCTGATTGCCAGTGCCCTACTGTTCTCTCCGTCAGTCACTCCTTTGTTCACCTTCGCTAGTGCCTCCTCGGCGGACCTGAGCTCTTCTCCTATAGCGCTCTTTTTTTCTTGCTCTGTCACCAACGAAATATCCAACTTGGTGATTCTCATCAGCAGTTCACTCTGGGCAACCATCACTTTCTCCATTTTTTTCCCTCGACCTCCCATGGCCTACATTTGGCATCAGCCTCCTGTTTATTCGCGTCTGCACTTGCGTCCATGTTCACGTCCATCCCACAACCTGCAGATTTTACACTTTTTCAACGATTTCTTTTTGACACAAGTTTTTCCTATGATTTTTTCCACTCTAATGCCAAAACACGACGTAGACAAACCTTGTCCTACGAAAAAAGGAAAGTCTAAGCTTGACTACAAAAATTGCGTGTTCGGTATACGCGCATTTCCCCCACGGGCTGGCAAGAGAAAAAACACAAACAAATAAAACACTCACACAAAGAAACAAGTAATACCTGGTGACTGACCCCCGAAAAAGCCATACATTGTAAGAAGTGCTACAAAGGTTCAAGCTTCTACCTTAATAATTATAAAAGCAAGCTCGAAAGATGCAAAGCCACTTATCTGCGCAGTCGATCGGGAGCGCTAAAAAACACGCCCATCTACCGTGCCAAACCAAACTGAACTGACCGCGTCCGATCCACTCGACGTGACCTAGCATTTGCCGCCCGTAACACCTTTGCGAAGTTATTGCAAGGTAATATGTAATATATTTGGAGTCATAGCTGGCTCTTTTGGATACGCAATGCAAACCACACAATTGTATTTTTGCATTTCAAGAACCCAGTACAGAATGTACTACCTACATGAAGTAGAAAAATTGGCAGACACATACTTTGAGACTACATAAATTGCATGCGAGCCGTGGCAGTAGAGCAAAAAGTAACACGTCTTCTGCAAACATAATCTATTATGACAATTTTCGTGCAACATACTCATAGACGAAAAGAGACAGACACCACAGGCACAATTTATTATGCCATGCAATAATTAGCCACTGCATATCCATGGACAGAATGACGATGAGGGGGCGAATCGTCCATGTGTTCGTCCATGCGTTCATTGGTCTGTACGTCCGTCTATCTATTCCTCCGTCCATTCATCAGTCCTCGCGTCCGTCCAGGCGTACGACCGCGCGTCTATCCGTCCGTATGTTCGTGCGTGTGTGTGTCTCTACGTGCATCCATCAGTGCGCCCGTCTGTGCACCCCTCCGTGCGTCTGTGCAACCACCCGTCCGTCAAACCGTTCATTCAACCATCCGTGCTCTTTCGTCCATCCGCGCAACCATCCATGGGTCCTTGCGTGCGTGCGTGTGTTGTAGGTCTGCTTGTCTGTTCGTCCATGATTTCGTCAGCGCATTCGTTCATCCGTCCGTCTGTACATACGTATCGTTCATCCGTCTTATGGCACAGAGTTATGATGGACCAACGCCATCTAAGAAATCAGTCAGAAAACTATGATGAGACAGCGCCATCTATTATACTGTTCTGGAAGATCTCCTGGTTACACCTGGCGCCAAACAAGGTTAAAGTAAGCGGAACTTCGCCCCTTAAAAACACGCTCAGGCTACTACTGTGAGGGGTACACCAGGCTGGGCAGCATTGCAAAAGTTGACTTCTCAGCTGTCTGCAAGGTATATTGTGTTTTCAAGCTCAAAACGAGAAGGTTATTTTCTCTACCCTTCTTTCCCAGTAGCCGCCGCCACAGTTCAATAGGAAGCCGAAGCAACACACGGTTGCACTGCGACTCTGGATAAGCAGAGTCATTTTTGGTAGAAATGTAGAAATCGGTGATGTATATCGTGCATTTTCCCTTCCCATGAATGCGCTGCCGCTTGCTCACGTGCTCGTGGAGAGAGCACACGCTGCGTCTGAGTCACCTCACAATGTACAGCCTGCGGTGCGGCTTCATAAAAAATGTCAGCATATCCACGGAGTGAATGATGAATAGAGGGGCGAAGCATCCGTGCGTTCATTCGTTCTTGCTTCCGTCCATCCATGCGTGCGTCTGTGTGGCCGCCCGTGCGTCCATCCACCCGTCCGTGCATGCGTCTGTTCGTGCATCCGCACGTTAATCTATGCGTCCGTCTCCGCTTTCGTCCATGCATCCGCTCCTGCGTCCGTCCATGCGTGCATCCGTCCGTGCAGCCATCCGTGCGTCTATTCATGCATCTGTCTGTGCGTCCCTTCATCCACCTATTTAACACTTCAAGTACCACCATCTCGCATCTTTTCATCATATACTCCTCATATAGAAGCACCGCCATCCAGCGGGACATTCCAAGGACGGAACTAGAGGAGGCACACGCACACTTTCTTATGCCTTGCGCTTCGTGTCAACTTCCCACCTTCAACCACTTCGAGTTCGTGGTATATACTAGTTCACTGAATTCATGGCAATGCGGCCCAACGCTCGCTAAACCTTTCAAAAACCTAGGAAGTTACGCCCTGCGAGTATAACGTAGCAACCCTTTCTTGTCTTCTGTGCGTTGTTGAACAATAGAAAATTCGCGGCGTGTGCGTTAACTAAAAGCCGAATTCTCCTGTCTCTCATTCCTCTTTAGCAGCCATTGGCATGTACACAGAGCACTATGTTTTCTTGTTCAACAACGTACAGAAGAAATCTCTCACCGGCACCACCTTGGAAGTCAAACTGTTACACTTGTTACACACTACAACTACGGCTACGAGGGACGAACAAGTGCCGCCTTAAGGAGCTTCGCCCCTAAAATCTCTGAGCTGGACGAGCACTTCCGAGCAGCGATTCTAACAAAATGAGTAAAGCTCGTTAGTCAAGTTTATGATGGGGAGCAGAGAACGGAAGAAGAGAACGCCCGAGTTACTTCAAAGTGCATTTTTCAGGTACTCGATGATAATACTGTGTACAATGCGTGCCTCGAGGTAAGTAGTATACGGCCGACATGAACCCGCGTACTCTATCCACGTGCTGTGTTGACGTATATAGAAACAAATATTTGTTGTTTTGATGTCGCACCTGGCAGTATCGTGCGTGTTCTTTCATGTGCAACCGTTTCCGGCGTGCTAAATGAATAAATAAAAACTAAAATTATACGGAGGAAGAGGAGGAAGCAATAAACGGAAGAAGGCAGGGAGGTTAACCAGAAAGATATCCGGTTGGCTACCCTACACTGAGGGATTAGGGGAGGGGACAAGAAAGACGAGAAAGAGGAAAGAGAGGGAAAAGAAAAAAAGGTGGGGGAGAGACTGACAGTAATTTCACGGCAGCGTGTAGAACTCTACCACATGTCAGAGGCGTTCACACAAGCCGGTCTTTCTCAGGAAACACAGCAGGGCTTTCACTGCCTTGTGGGCTGTCAAGGCATGTGGACGTTGCTGTAATAGCACCTGCACAGAAAGAGGCCGATCATCCAGTCACCGCGTTGCGTTGGCAAGTCCTTGTCTATCTGAGGCAAAACGAGGACAATGGCACAGCAGGTGTTCGATATTTTTGTCGGTGCCGCAAACATCGCACGCTGCACTGTCAGTAATTTTAATAACGTGGTATAAGATTTCGTGAAGGCAACTCCCAGCCAAAGGCGATAGAGAAGCGAAGCTGCACATCGATGTAGGCCGGGTGGAGGCCGGAGTTGTAGTGAAGGGTCGTGCTCGTGCAGTTTTGTACGTCGTATGCTTGGTGTGTTCCACTCAGTCAGTGTGAGACGGCGGGCAAGTTGACGAATCTGCCTCTCCGCATCCGCTCTTGAAAGCCGGAAGAGCGGGTCATGCCGGAGGAGCATGACCCGCTGATGTTGCCCCGAAGCAGCAAGCTGAAGTTGAACCACAGCGAGTCCAGTGAAAGTTCTCGCCTTGTTTTTTTTCTTGCTCTTGTGCCATGCTTGCTCTATCTTTGACCAACGCGGCTGTGTTCGCCGGCTGTGACTTGCTGGGAAATAGATACAGCTTTGCACATGGAGAGCGTTACTTGGTGTTGACTGCATTGTTGTGACAGCCCACAACACAACAAAACTTCGGACCTCGCCCACTCTTCCGTGGGGCCACCTCTTTCATTGCGGAAAGGCAAATTCGCACAGCGAGCATCTCGTTTTAGTACGTCAAGCTGACGGCACGGCGCCTAAAAATATTGGGAGAACCTACGTACGTTGGGAATTAATGAAATGCGAAGCACGACTGAGGAAGGTTGATACGTCACATTAAAAACAGGACAACGTTACGAGGCGGAGGTGAATTATGCCATACATTACTTCCATGTCATCATTATTACGTTGTGTCATTTACCTTTGTCATCTATTGCCGTCACCTGATAAATTGTTTACATGGGGAACTAGTCAAATGACCGCGAGCACAATATGAGCGTTGTATGTAGTCATATTTCACATGACATTCGTATCTTGATTATCATTACCGAAAATGTCATTTACCTTCGTCCTCTATTCACATCGTGCAATAAAAAATAGGTATATGTGGCAGTAGCAAAAGCACTGCGAGCGCCTCATGAGCGTGGCACGTAGTCACGTTGTTACATGACACGATTCTCAGGATTATCAAGTTTGCACTAGTCACATGCATTCGTCATCCATTCACGTCCCGTAATACCAAATTTCGTGTATGTGAAGCTTGCGAAACGGCCACAAACGCATCATGAGTGTGGCATATAGTCTTGTTACATCACATGCATCTCATGATTATCATGTTTGCACCAGTCACATACCTTCGTCAGCCATTGACGTCATGTAATACCGAATCTAGTATATGGAAAGCTAGCGAAACTACTGCGAGCGTACCATGAGCATGGCGTGTTGTCATGACTCATAACGTACATTAAATGAATGTCATGATTTCCACATTAGGGCCTGGCATTTATGTTCGCCATACAATCATATCATACCATACCTGTTTTGCAACATGTCATGTGAACAAAACCACCGCAAGAGCTGCAGGTCCTCGAAATGTAAATCATGACATTCATGAAATACATATAATGATAGCCATGTTATGACTAGTCAAATATGCTCGTCATACAGTCATGTTATGGCATACTGAATTTGGTATTGGTACCAATAACGAAACGGCCAGGCGAGCGAAAATCGTAGGCGTCTAAATAGATAGAAAGATAGATAGATAGATAGACAGACAGATAGATAGATAGATAGATACATAGATAGATGGATAGATAGATAGATAGATAAATGGATAGATAGGCATATATATGGATACATAGATAGTAGATAGAGATAGATAGATAGATAGATAGATAGATAGATAAATAGATAGATACGTTCAAAGTCGCCAAAGTTCGCTAAGAAACGCTTCACGTTTAAAAGTTCCCCGCACCCAACAAAACGGGTTGCGCGCGAGTTGCACGCACTCCAGTTATGGCGAAACACAATGACTCACCTGTGACCTCTTCCGCGTCTCTCCTCAATGTTTCCCTATAATCTGTCAAAGCGATCTATAGCCCATTGCAAGCGTGCCACCGTCCTCATTGAGTGGGCTAGTCTCAGTAGTGCGTGAACGTTCCTTTCTGTGTAGTAGTAGTAGTAGTAGTAGTGGGAGTAGTTATAGTAATATTAGTGGTAGTAAGCGTAGTAGCGGTAGTAATAATACTAATAGTGGTATGTAGCCACCTATAGTTTTTGAAAAGCTCGATAGATAGCGTTGTGAGTATATGCCCTTGAAAATAATATCACTAGATGGCGTTATTGGTTTTCGTCTAAATGATGATTTCGTATAGTTAACGGACAGACAGAGAATGAAACAGACAGACAGACAGACAGACAGACAGACAGACAGACAGACAGACGGTCGGACGGATGGGTGATTTCTAATATTTGACGGGTAGATAGACAAACAACCAGACAGACGGACACGAACGCTTGACACCCACGCATCATTGTTCACTCCGTGGATAGACTGTGATTTTTTCCTGAAGATTCCTATCGCGTCGTCATCTGGTGACACTCTTCGATCTTTTAAAATGTTATGTTTTAGGGGCGACGCTCCTTATAACGGCACCCGTTCGTCTCTCGTAGTAGTAGTAGCAGTAGTAGTAGCAGTGTGTAACCAGTCTTACATTTTGACCTCTAAGGTGGTGCCGGTGAGAGATTTCTTGTGTGCGTTGTTGAACAATAAAAAATTCGCAGCGTGCCCATTAACTAAAAGCCGAATTCTTCTGTTTCTCTTCCCCCTTAGGAGCAATTGGCATGTACATTGAGCACTATCTGACAAGGAAGGGTTGCTATGTTATACTCGCTGGGTGTAACCTCCTTAGTTTTTGAAAGATTTAGCGAGCGTTGTACCTCAGTGCCATGAATACAGTAAACTAGTATATACCATGAACTCGAGGTGGTTAAAGGTGGAAAGTAGATACGAAGCGCAAGCCGTAAGAAAGTAAAAGCCGAATTCTTCTGTCTCTCATTTCTGATTAGGAGCCATTGGCATGTCCATTGAGCACAATCTGACAGGAAAAGGTTGCTTTGTTACACTCGCTGGGCGTAACCTCCTTGGTTACAGAAAGGTTTAGCGAGCATTGGGCCGCTGTGCCATGAGTACAGTGAACTAGTATATATCATGAACTCGAGGTGGTTAAAGGTGGGTAGTAGACACGAAGCGCAAGCCATAAGAAAGTGGGCTGGTGCCACCTCTCGTTTAGTCCTTGAAATGTCCGCTGGATGGCGGTGCTTCTATATGGGGAATATAAGATGAAGAGATGCGGGATCGTGGTACTTGGAGTGCTGATTAGATGAACGAATGGACACAGACAGATGGATGGATGGACGCACGAGCGGACGCAGGGGCGGTTGCATGGACGAACGCAGGGTTGGACACACGAACAGACGTACGCACGGATGGGCGGATGGACGCATGGACAGTCACGCAGACGGACGCATGGACGGACGGAAGCAAGAACGAATGGACGGACGAATGCTTCGCCGCACTCTCCTTCATTCACTTCGTGGGTATGCTGCCATTTTTTTTTTCGCCTCGTTTGGTTCGGTGGTTTCAGTTTGTCACATAAGTTTCTAAAGGACCACTCACCAGACCCCATACCGCATTTTAGTTAGACAGGTGAAGTTGTTGGGCGTCCGATGAGGAACATTTTGCCACTAAAATGTTTCGAATCGGTTCATCACGAGCGGAAAAAGCAAGTTTTTCGAAGCAGCACCAAACGAGGATGAGAGGAGGCGAGCTTGAAACCCTTGCTACTCCTCCGCGCAGCCTTCGCAATTCAAATCTCTTCCAACCCTCTCCAGCGTCCGACCATGAGGTGACGTGCGCATGACGTGCCCAAACAAGTCCAACCCCCGAACATGCGAGCAGCGTTGCTTTGTTGTCCAGCCTTACTTTGTGGTTTTCTGCCTGTTTTTGCGAGATGGTTTGGAAACGCTGGCTTAGTCGCGGTAGACTAGATGAGCACAATGAGTACACGAACGCGTAGGAGTGTTCCACAGTGGTCGTCTGTTCAATGCGCTGACCATTGGGACACGAACGCATGCGAAACGCTGGCATATTAGCCCCGCATCTAGTAGCATTCAACGAGAAAAATAAAAGAAAAACACGCACAATTTTTTATTGCGTCTCATTAATTTTTTTCCAGTTTCATTTATCTCCTAAAGCAACAAATAGATAAACTACGCATGTTCTGCTGCCGTGTCACGTGGTTTACTGTTGACAACGTCAGAGCAGAGTCGTCTACGTAGAGGACCAACGTCATTGCCTTGCCGTGTACGTAGGGCCATTCATACACCCCACCATGCCCTCATTCTCTGGGCGTGCGCCAGCAGAAGGGAGGGGGAGCAGCGTTCGTCTTGAAACTTGACCTGTTTCCGCGGCGCGTAGCGTTTCAAATTTTGGCAGACGTGATCTTAAACGCCTCGTCTACGCATTGCGCTTGTCAGCTCAAAATTGTCAAACCTGGTGAGTGGCCCTTTAAGACAGGTTGTTAGTCGTTTTGTGTTTCTGCGAGACACAAGAGGCCCATTTTTACTTGCAGTTAGTTGCTGAAGCTTGGAAGAGTTCTACCTTACTTCGTTGTCATCTCGGACTATGCGCATGGGGCGCTTTATGGTTATGAAGTCGCCGTTGCATGCAATTTTTCATCGACACGTTTTTCCAGTGAATATCTAGCGGGAGTAAAACAAAAAAGTTTGTATAGAGACCTTCTCAACAATGTTTTACCGGTACCACTTTACAATAATTTTTGTATCCTGCTGGGCGTGGCCAACATTTACTGGCCAAAGTTAAAAAATGGCTGTATCGTCCAGCTCAAAATCATTTCTTTCTGGGACAATCTGCAGGAAACTACACTCTAAAAAATATCGATTAAAAAGGTTGTCTTTTTGTCCCACAACAATAATCGTATCAGGCTTGCGTGCGCTTCCTTTCTAGAAAACTCGGCGCTGGCCACTTTATTATCGAGAATGCAACGTAACCCTTATAATGGGCATGTTGATCATGGCCGGAATGTACCGGGCGCGGGGCAAGAGCGCAAAGATTAAACGCAATATAGATGTCGATTATTGTTGTGGGACAACAAGACACCCTTTTTACTCGCTCTTTTTTTAGAGCGTACCAAAAAATGAATTACCGGTTGATGCCTACGGGATCAGGTTTTTACCAGTGAATGAAGAAGACTACGGAGCACCTTATGATACTCTTTATGTTTCTCGGCCTTCACAGTATTTCGAAAAAGTACATAGCATTCAGTTATGCTGACATCAATACATTGCCCATTCATGAATATTGCCGCCAAACGATCACAAAATTTACAGAAGAGTGTAAAATTGAAGACCCAATTGCAGAGTGGCTCGAACAGCTTGAGCCACTTCTTCATGATCGTCATCAGCCTGATAACGCCTACGGCAGGACAAAAGCCTCTCCAATGATCCACCAGTTAACCCAGTCCTTTGTTTGCTGTTGCTATTTATACTCGCAAACTTTTTAATGTCATCCGCCCACCTAACTTTCTGTCTCCCCCTAACCCGCTTGCCTTCTGTGGGAATCCAGTTAGATACCCTTAATGACCAGTGGCTATCCTGTCTACGCGCTACAAGGCCGGCCCATGTCTATTTCATCTTCTTGATTTCAACTATAATATCGCTAACCCCCGTATGTTTCCTAATTTACTCTACTCTCTTCTTGTCTCTTAAGGTTACACTTACCATTTTTCTTTCTATTGCTCGCTGCGTCGTCCTCAATTTAAGCTCAACCCGCTTTGTAAGTTTCCATGTTTCTGCTCTGAAGCTAAGTACCAGCAAGATACAGCTGTTATATACCTTCCTCTTGAGGGATAGAGGCAATCTACCAGTCATAATTTGAGAGAGCTTACCAAATGTGCTCCATTCCATTCTTATTCTTCTGGTTACTTCGATCTCGTGGTTTGGCTCCGTGGTTATTACTTGCCCTAAGCAGGCATAGTCTTTTACAATTTGAAGTGCACTATTAACTATCTCGAAGCTCTGCTCTCTTCCGAGGTTGTTGTGCTTTACTTTAGTTTTCTGCAGATTAATTTTAAGACACACCTTTCTGGCCTCCTTGTCTAAATCCGTAATCGTGAGTTGCAATTCGTCCCCTGAGTTACTCAGCAATGCATTGTCATCGGCGAAAGGCAGGTTACTAAGGTACTCACCGTTAACTCGTATCCCCAACTGTTCCCATTCTAGGCTTCTGAAAATATCCTGTAAGCACGCGGTAGATAGCATTGGGGAGATTGTGTCCCCCTGCCTTACACCCTTCTTGATTGGTATTCTGTTGCTTTTTTTATGAAACACTATGATAGCAGTTGATCTCCTGTAGATTTCTGCCAGGATGTTTATACATACTTCAACGACGCCCTGATCACGAAGCGCTACATGACTGCTGATATTTCTACTGAATCAAACGCCTTCTCGTAATCTGGGAAGGCTATGTACAGTGGTTAATTTTATTCAGAGCATTTCTATATTACCTGATTGATAGTATGAATGTGGTCGATTGATGAGTAGCCTTTGAGAAATCCTGCTTGTTCCATTGGTTGATTGAATTTTAATGTTTTCTTTACTCTGTTAGCAATTACCTTTTTAAATAGCTTGTATACTACAGATGGCAAGCTGATCGGCCAGTAATTCTTCAAGTCCTTGTCATCTCCTTTCTTATGTATTAAGATGATGTTAGCATTCTTCCAAGACTCTGGTACTCTTCCCGTCCGGAGACACCTCGTAAACAGGGTGGCTAGGTTTTCTATAACAATATGTCCTCCATCCTTCAGCAGATCTGATGTTACCGGATCCTCACGAGCATCTTTGCCTTTTTGCTTGCTTGCTTGCTTGTTCCTTTCTTTTGTGGCTCTCACCCTCTAAGAGGGATTGGCCAAGAAGCCGGTGGTTAACGCAAGTCAATACCTTTAGGTTTTCTAGACTAGGGGAATATGATTACTGTGTATTGACTGTGAAATTAATTTGGCGCAATGTAAAAAAAGAAAAAAAGGGGGGGAGGAGAGAAATAATAAAATTTGTTGTATATCTGAGGTTTATTCGTTATAGGAAATTTTTCTGAAAGTTGAATCTTTGCATTGCCTTTTTGCATGCTCTCCAAAGCTTTTCTGACTTCTTTCATTACTGGTGGGGTGTAATCTGGGTTACTGCTAGTTCTTTTTGTATTAAGGTCGTGGTTGTCCCGGCTACTGTACAGATCTCTGTAAAACGCCTCCGTTATTTTAACTATGCTATTCATATTGGTAGTTATTTTGTCTTCTTTGTCGCTTAGTGCATACATCTGACTTTTGTGTATCGTAAGTTTCCTCTTGACTGCTTTGACGCTGCGTCCATTTTTCAGAGCGTGTTCAATTCTCTCCATGTTATTCCTTCTTACATCGCACACTTTACGCCGATTGATCAACTTCGAAAGCTCTGCCAGTTCTATTTTGTCTGTTGTACTTGAGACTTTCAAGATTTGACGTTTATTAATGAGATTCTTCGTTTCCTGGGAAAGCTTGCCAGTGTCCTGTCCTGCCTCCAACTTCCACTGCACACTTCGTAATGATACTCGTCAAAATATTATTCATTGTATCTACGCTAAGCTTGGTTTCCTCACTAACAGCCGAGTACCTGTTCTGAAGCGAGACTCTGAATTCCTGTACTTTCCCTCTCAGTGCTAGCTCATTGACTGGCTTCTTGCATATCAGCTTCTGTCGTTCCTTTTTCAAGTCTAGGCGAATTCGAGACCGCACCATTCTATCGTACCTTGCCCAGCATTTCCACATCCAGCACGATGCCTGAGAATGCACTGAATATAAAGTATATTACGTTCTTATTTTCGCCATTAGGCCTCCACCATGTCCACTTGTGGTTAACTTGTTTCCAGTAGAAGGTATTCAAAATCCGTAAATTATTGCGTTCTGCGAATTCTACTAGCAGCTCTCCTATGGGCTTTCTAGTACCGCTGCCATAACCACCTACTGCCTGGACTCCAGCCTGCTTCTTCCTTACCTTTACAATAAAGTCTCCCGACAGTATAATGTACTGCGTTTTTTGCCATACTCAATGCCAATTCCACGTCTTCATAGAAGCTTTCAACTGAAGCGTCATCATGACTAGATGTAGGTGCGTAATCCTGTACCACCTTCATCTTCTATCTCTTATTCAGTTTATTTAAGATGCCTTGAGCCACTTATTCTTGTGAAATGACCAAAGAACCGCATGGACGCGAGCGATCCCTCGCAAGGATTTTGCGCCCACAAAGTACACTGTGGTAAGTGCTTCTAGGTGTAAACCCCTGAGTAAAAAAAAATGCTACGAGTGCAACTGGGCCGCGGAACGACAAAACGCGAACGTGTGTCGGTCATTTGAGTGAAGCCAGCTTCCAGGCAGATCTCACAATGATGACTTCACGTAGGCTTGCGGAGGCCTGAAAAAAAGTCTAGGTGGTGTTGGTCATGGGCGCTAAGAGTAAACAAATTGGCAGCATATCCACGGAGTGAATGATGGAGAGTGGAGCGAAGCATTCGTCCGTCCATTCGTTCGTGCTTCCGTCTGTCCATGCGTCCGTCTGTGTGACCGTCCATGAGTTAATCCATGCATCTGTCTGTGTGTCCGTTTGTCCATCTATTCAACACTCCAAGTACCATCATCTCGCATCTTTTCATCATATATTCTCAATAGAAGCCCCGCCATCCAGCGGACATTGCAAGGACCAAACAAGAGGTGGCACACGCACACTTTCTTACGGCTTGCGCTTCGGGGCTACTTCCCACCTTTGACCACCTCGAGTTCATGGTATATACTAGTTCACTGTATTTATGGCACAGTGGCACAACGCTCACTAAACCTTTCTAAAACCAAGGAGGTTACGCCAAGCGAGTATAATGTAGCAACCTTTTCCTGTCAGATAATGCTCAATGTACATGCCAATGGTTGCTAATGGGAAATGAGAGACAGGAGAATTCAGCTTTTACTTACTTAAGACTTGCACTTCGTATCTACTTTTTAGTTTCCCCTGCAGCCACAGGCACACACACTGTCAACACTGAACGAGGGTGCCCATTCAGGCTTACTGATATTTCATTGCAACTACTCCTGCTTATAATTTCATGCGCGGTGCTATACTTTCAATTATGGCAACTTTCGACACTGTCGACTTGAACCAGCATCGATAGGGGCACACTGTCTTTTGGAAAGGTGCTGTAACTTTTGAGCGATGATTTGATATGTGTGGGTTAACGTCCCAAAACCACCATATGATTATGAGAGACGCCGTAGTGGAAGGCTCCGGAAATTTCGACCACCTGGGGTTCTTTAACGTGCACCCAAATCTGAGCACACGGGCCTACAACATTTCCGCCTCCATCGGAAATGCAGCAGCGGCAACCGGGATTCGATCCCGCGACTGTCGGGTCAGCAGCCGAGTACCTTAGCCACTAGACCACCGCAGCGGGGCAGCTTTTAAGCGAGCATTGAGAGAAAATCGCGCCCTTGTATAGAAATCGTTGCACACTTATTTAACACTTAAGTGTCATTTTAGTGACCACAAAAGTTCACATAATTTAGCGACACTGCCGAGAAGGCCACCATAACAAGAGCATTTATGCATGTTACGGAAATTGAGGTGTGCATATTGCTGATACGGCAGACGCCATTCAGGCCAGTAGTCATTTTTGGAAGCTATCACATTTTAAGGGAGAGCTGACACCGAGAGTGTCTTTGTCTTCAGCTCCCTCTTCAAGTTGTACATTGAAGGATACTCTTCTGCTCCATTCGAAGAGGCGACAAACACAAACGGGGTTATTGTGGTACGTGTTTCGCGGATGACTTCTCATATTTTATCAGTGGTCATCTTCTTCACACGTCCACTTCAGATGCGAAGCAGCTTATTGTGAAGCTCAATCCGGTGTGTGGCGTGACCACCCTTGTGACGCATGCGGATCCGCTTCACCTCTCTCTCGGTTGCTACACTCGCCGCTGTCTCGCCTCGCAACACCGACTCAGGCACCGTCTGCTAGCGAGTTGCTTGATTAAAAAATCACAGCATATCCACGGAGTGAATGTTGATTGGTGGGGCGCAGCGTTCGTCAGTCTGTCTGTTCATTCGTTCTTGCGTCCGCCTATCTGTGTGATCCTTGGTGCATCCGTCAGTTTGTTTATTTGTCTGTCTGTCCGTCCATTTCTTTTTGCGGCCATCCCTCTGTCTGTCCACCTGTCCGTGCGCCGCTCTGTCTGTCCATCCGTGCGTGTGTCAGTCCGTTCGTCCGTCCATATGTCTAGAGAAAACTCCAAGCACAGCCATCTCACATCTTTTCATCATGTATTCATCATATACAAGTGCTCCATCCAGCAGACATTGTAAGGACCGCTATTTCGGGTATGTGCCACTGGTGGTTACGTACTACGAGGGGCGCACAAGCCACGTTATAAGGAGCTTCACCCCTAAAAAACCGACTTATTGTGCAGCACAACCGTTCGCTGGCGACATATAGGCACTGGATCTTCATTTCCAAGGTAATATCGGTGACAGGTTTCTTCTGTGCACTGTTAAACAATGAAAATTCCCAGCGTCCACGTTTACAAAAAGCTGTGTGTGGGTCTCTGTGTCAATTCGGAGTCATTGGTCTCTTATTGCCCATTAGCATTGATTAGCAAGTTCTGGTAGGAAACACCGGTCCCTAACGGCTTGCTTTGCGGCTCCACAGGTTTCTCTCCTGTGCAACTATACTATGAGCGCCAGCGTCAACGTCACAGCCAGTGTAAGCGCTATCCCAGCTGCTTCGCATTTTCACGCGGTTTTTTCTTTAGCGGGAGATCGCGTAATTATTTTTTCTTGTTTGACTTCATACATCTTGCAAAAGGTTGAACTGTTCTTTTCTTTAAAGAAATGAAAACACTGCCACGAACATTCGCTGACGTGCTACATCCTTTGATGATGTTCTTAACTGATGTGCAACTTTTTTGCGACAATTTCAGAAATTGGTGGCTTTGTTTTACACTCTTATGTCGATGCACAGCTTCGGAAATGTCTTTCTGGCACTACCACTGGTATTGGCTTCGAAATCCGTTGTAAAAAGAGAAATCCTCCTTTCATAGACATCTCTTAAAAGAACGCAGATATGATTGCTCGCATAATGTACAACTTGCGCCTCGTTATCCTTATAAAAAATAACATTTTAGCAACTGGAAAGAGCCGATCAAGTCAAATGAGTGAATTAAAGTTTTTCTACGAGTAGTCTATGAACAATTTAAAATTTTCGAAAGGCGCACACTGTTAATCACCGCGGAGCGATGAAGTTTTGCTGATATAACTGGTGAAATCAAAACAGGTGCGCCAAACAGTCCATCGGCCATTCACTTCGAAAACACCCCCAATCATATGTTAACGGTTTTTAGATTGTGTAAAACATCAACTGTTCATTTCATTTGAAAACTGTAATAAATAATGTTCCTGCACATCTGAAGATGCCTTCTGCGAAAGTAAATGGAACGGTGCAGATAGCACATGGATGCCTCCGGTCTGTAACGTCTTCATACACGCGGTGTATGAAACTCGGGCCTAATACGGGCCTGCCTCAGGACCAGGCCCAAGCCCAAAGCTCATGTGCCCAAGCACAGCCCTGGCTCGACCCAACATTGCCTTACCCATACAAGCCTGGCCCATGGGTCGGGTTGGGCTTGGGCTTCCGGGCCAGCCCGGGCCCGAGCAGTGCTCTAGTTGGTGACTTTACCGTAGACATAACGGAGCTTAATACCTAGGTTCATCAACTCGTCATCATTGACTTCGTGGAGAAGCATGGATGATTGGATAAACAATGTGTAGTGTGCAAGACGAATGAATATACACAGCGCCTGTTGACGAGGCTTGATGTTTTATGCAGTTCTATTGACGAGGCCGCCTGTCCTCACTGAGGCCACTTATGGTGCTATAGTAGCCAATATTCTCTCCTTCCAACTTCATGATATTCAGCGTGCTAATATTTTCATTGCTAAACTGAAATACACAATCGTCTAATGCAAATAAAAACAGTGCACTGGCCTACATAAACAGCGTTAAAATATTGTCTATATATAGCTTAGTTAAAACAGCTTTTTTTCCTTCACGTTACAAAACCTCCCCTGTGTCGGCATTGTGTTTTCACCCAGAGCTTCCACTCGGTTGCAGGCACACCGATTCTTCACACTTTGCTTTTCTGCCCTCGTTTCACTTCTTGTTGTACTCTGAAATACAGCAACCTAGGATGCCGAACTGGTAAAAATTATATCTTTTATGTCAGCACGACATTCCGGTGAAGTGTAAATACGATGTCACTACATGTGCCCCCACGCGACCATTTGCACGATTTGAACACAGAGCGGTTGCAATTCTAAACTCGAAAAAACGTTCCGTGTGCTGGCAACACTAGTAAAAAACAAGGATGGCTTGACCTAAGAGGGTCAACGCGGATCTTTGCTGCTTGACGACCCTGTGCAGAAGTTTTTTTTTGACTGAGGCATCAGATGGTGGTGCTTCGTGAAAGGCAAAATGACAGTGGCCGTGGAGCCCCACATTCTCATCGGCATAAAAGTATTACTGGCGAAACTGGGCAAATAATTGCGCTGTGCGTGCAAACATTAAGCCTCTTTGGCGAACTACGTCTTATTTACTTCAATTTGAAAAACCTGTCTAGTGATCCTGCCGAGGTTGAAGATGGCAACTGTTCATGTGTCTGGGTATCTCCGAAAGGTGGTAGCACTTTTGCGAAAGGTGGTAGCAAATTGCGACTCGTGCTGCCAATTGCACACATCTCATTGAGTTCTGTTGTGCCATCAAATGCTGCTCTTCAACTTAGCCAAGAAAATGCTAGCGACAAAATAAAGCTTGTATGAGCAATACCTACATAGAGATGGAACACTTGCTAAGTGAGAGCAAAAGACTTGCATCATGTACATTATTTGCATCATGAACACTGCAATATTGAATCAGCACTCATTAAGCACCTGCGTATTGATCCTTTCGGTGTGTTTTTCGGTGGATAAAACTTTTATATTGGTGCATGTGCGGTAATTTATCTCTGAATAAATGTTCAATGACGCTTGAGCTTCGCCATCAAGAGTAGAACGCGATAGCGCAGTCGGGCTTTACGTGCGTCGACTCATTAGTACCTAGCGTGAGTTCAGTTCTCGGTTAATGCATCAACTATGCCACAAAAAAAACGAGCGTTAGCTTGCTTAACATTCACTGTATTCCAACTGCAAGTACTGCAGTTTCGAAGTACCCTCTACGTCATATTTCTTTCTTTTGCAAACTTGGGAAGAGTCAACTGCGCGTCGGTTAGGCCAACGTGACCATATGCAGCTGTTCACTTTGATCGCTTTGTGAATGGAGGGCCTTTACAACACCCACTCTCCGCGCAATTTTTATGCATTGATGCCTGTCGTGATTGTACGCTCTCGCCACGCAATACTATATATATGCGTTCAGAATATTTGTCGAAGAGCATACTTGTATATATTTTTGCAAAGCAGTTTCAAACAATTACCTCGCTGTTCGGTTGAACGCCAGCTGCTCGCTGCGTAAAAGGTTTGGCTTCAATTCGTACTCTATTTGTATTTTAATATTTATTTATTAGTAGATATCTTTTTTTCACTTACCACCATTTCAGCAATGCAAGCTCTTTAACGCTATTGAGTTAATATCTGAAGTGCAATATTCTGGCTGCGCATTTGTAGGATGGTTTCGAAAATAACACGTCTGTTGATTGATATGTGGGTTTTAACGTCCTGAAAATAACACGTCTGTCACACTTGTAGTAGATAAATACTACAGTTGCACTTTTATATTTGTGGCATGGCTGATAACGCCTAAGAAGTTTGCTAGGGATCGCTACTTTGCACTCTTTCTAACTACATATAACTTGCCACTGCCGATGTCAAACTCGTAAAATGAACGTAGCCCTAAAGGAACCTTACATTTCTCACTTTATTTGACATGAATAAGAGCCAGCACTATACTGAGATGAAGAATTCAAAAGTACCGTTAATCTAACGACACGTTTCAATTTTTGAAATACACCTGTAATGAGATCCTTCCGCATTTAGGAAACTTGTAACGGGAACTCAGTTTTGAAAACGGGAGAGAATGAGGAGCGAGCTTTCATTCCTGTTTAGAGGAACGCGTACCTGAATGCCAGTCACCTTGAAGCCGTTAGATATTATTTCACTCTGTTAGTAGCAGTGTCGGTCGATATTCTCGCTGTGGAGTGGACAGCTACATGAGGGAGCACAAAAAATGCTAGTTAGTTTCTTTAAAGCAATATTTAAAGTTATTCACTTACGCTTACAGGATTCGTTTGAAAGACTATTTTTCGGGTGCAAGCGAGATTCTGGTCAATCAAACGAAGGCAAGGAAATGGGTGTGCATTCCGAACTGCTTCAAAATTATAATAATAATCAGCGTCAAGAGCCTGACTACGTCCTCTGCAGGGACAAATGCCTCTCCCATGTTCGGCCAGTCATCTTGGTCATGTGCTTGCTTATGCCATTTTATACCCACAAACTTCTTAATCTCATTTGCCCAACTAAGTTTCTGTCTCCCCCAAACCCACTTGCCTTCTCTGGGAATCCAGCTAGTTATCTTGAAGGAACCGTAAACCACCTCCAATATTTTCTCAAAGATTTCAAGTAAATGCGCGCATCACGTGCATAATGCCATCGCGAAAAACGATCCTGCACATGGCAGTGCTACGAGCCACCGGTGCTCCACAAATTCCAAGACACAATCCTTCCTCCTTTCCGGGCGTTTCAGACATCCACATGACGCACCGTGCCACATCTCTGGCGCGCCGAGCAAAATAGGCCAAGTATGCTGTCGAGCAAGAGCATACGGCTTCCGGCCAGTCATCAAGCAGCTGTTCGCGCTGCTTGTTGTTGTTCGTCGTGTTGTCTGCATGCTGTAACGAATCCATTGCGGTAGCAATCATTTGAAGGCATGTGCGCAACGCAGGTTACATACCGGCACAATTACAGCAGCCACAGTTTGCCAACAAGCTCACAACTGACGCAGTCGACGGTTTGAGTCGCGGCACCCGGAAGTAGGTGGTTTTTCAGGCAGCGCGACAGCGATGACGTATGCCATGCGAGATTGGGAGTGCGCTCAGCAGGAGGGCAAAGTGGTGTGGGAGAGGATACCAGTGAGCGAAGCGCAAGAGAGAGCGAAAGGTGTGATCATCACGGTTTCGATAAACAAACATGCGCAACTCTGCCATTGCTGCACTGTTTCAAAAAATTCTCGCAGATCCGTGTTCGTCTTACACTCGAGCACAATTTCCCCACAACAACTGAATTTCAACCTCTGGGTGGTTTACGGGTCCTTTATTGACTAGCGATTATCTTGTCGACGCGCTACACGCCAAGCCCATGTTCATTACTTCTTCTTGGTTTCAACTATGATATCCTTAACCCCCGTTTGTTCTCTATTCCACTCTGCTGTCTTCTTGTCTTTTAGGTTACACCTACCATTTTCCGTATCAGTGCTCGCTTCACCTTCTTCAACTTAAGCTGAACCCTCTTTGTAAGTCTCCAGGTCTCTGCTCCGTAGCAAAGTACCGGTGATATGCAGCTGTTCTGTAGCTTCCTCTTGAGAGATAGTGGCAATCTACATGTGATAATTTGAGAGTGCTTGCCAAATATGATCCACCCTATTCTTATTCTTCTGGTTACTTCAATCTCGTGGTTCGGCCCCACGGTTATTACCTGTACTAAGTAGACATAGTCTTTTACAACGTCTAGTGCACTATTACCTAACTCGTAGCATTGTTTTCTTTCGTTTCAAATAACCGCGGCCTATTCACAGCAGCGCGTCAGTAGTGATGCTCTCTCGGACTCGAATACCCGAGAGGGGGGTGGGGGAGCTTAGGCTCAAGTGTGCATGGGACTGTTGCGTGGCTGAGCTGTTCGTTATTTGGGAAAGACGCTGCCGGTGAAGGTAGTTTACCGCCGCATTTCGCAGAAATCGTGGCATGCGCACGTGCGCCTGCGCTCTTTATTAGGCCAGGAACAGTTAGCTATAGTTGCATTGTGACGCAACACAGATGTCTTGCGAGAGCTCTTCGAGTGCGTAAAAGCGGAGGCAGCAGCGTTTTAAGGAGAGTAGACGCGTCGTCAATATTCCCATTTACGATAACAGAAGTGGCAGCACTCCACGCTGCTTTGGAGGCGTCAGCTTTATACATAAAAGCGTCCTCAGAGTAGCGACTTCACATAATGTGACCGCCACGTTGCTCTTTACTATATCCATCTTGTGTGCATGGCCGGGCCAGCACCATCTATTAACGCGATAGCGTTAGAGAGCTCGGGTCGCAGAAAACCCGCTGCTGGCATCAGCCCTTATTGGTTGTGAGCGAAAAATTGTCAGTGTGTCTGGGACCGAAAAATTAAGTTACCGAGATTGCCACAGGAGGTCGCTATTTGTACACACGTGCGCGTGCGATCTCACTGAAAAAGCCGCGCGTTTTGGAAGAAAAAAAAGTGCTCAAGGTCACGAGGCACGCTAGTTTCCTTGCCACCCCTCCCTGCTTAGCTTCAGCACTTTCGTCGAGACGAGAGAATAGATAATGGAATTACAGCATGCGACAAACCTTTGTACCTCCACTCCCACAACACGGATTCTTGAAATTTTTGCGACGTTGAATTCGTAAGGCACCAAGCTCGTCCTGCTAATTCATTCCATTTTTACTTGAAAAAGTGTTCCAGGGTCCCTTTAAATAGGATGATGTAGGCTCACATAGCCCCTCTCTCTTTTAAATGCGTAGCATTTCTTAGCAAACTTCGGCGACTTGGAGAGTTCAGAATAATGAACTCAGAATGAATTCAGAAATAATTAGAAGAATTCAGAACTTAAAATTAACCAGCGCTGGATTGGATAACATTCATCCAGGACATATTAAAGTATTCTGTAAACCGATATCATTTGTCATGTCTCACATCATCAACCACATGTTTAAAACGGGAGTTTTTCTGTGAGAACGCAAACGAGGTAGAATAACTCCAGTTTTTAAGAAAGGAGATTGCTCATTAGTATGTAATTATTGAGCAATCGGTGTTTTACCTGTTTTAGCAAGGTCACTGATAAAATAATTAGGAACGATTGTTAAAATATATAAACACATTTGATATACTTTAAACAGATCAATTTAGATTAATATTAGGTTATTTTACTGAATTAGCCCTTATATCTCTTACTGACCATTTAAAGAAAGCCATCGATGACGGTAAATATGCAGGTTCTTTATTCATCGACTTTACGCGGGCATTCGATACCACCGATCATGACATTCTTAAAATTAAACTAGAGTCAATTGGCATAACTGGTCCTCGTTTACTGCTGTGTAGGACTACTTGCTAGACAGGTATCAAGTCGTTAGTATATGCAATGCTTATTCTAAACCTAAAATTTCTAATAAAGGTGTACCGCACAGGTCAATTTCGAACCTCTTACTATATTTAATTTATAGTTATGACCTGCCTCATTGTCTTACCTTCTCCAAGTGCATAATATATGCTTATGACAATACAATTATAAGTCTAAATAAATATATGAGAAGTAGTAAATGAGTTTAACGGTGACCTCCACAACCTGTTGGGTTGGTGCAAGACTAATAGACTTACTATTAATCCCTCTAAAACTAAAGCCCTTTTGTTTTCATCGCAAAATAAATCGCCATTGTGCAGTCGGCCCATATTCATTAATAACCACGCCTTACCGGCAAGTGAAGAATGTGTTTACTTAGGGGTGTATATTCACCATCATTTAAAATTTCAAAACCATGTCACAGAAGTTAAAAAGAAGTTATCTCACGGAATACGTATCCTTATCAAAGCACGTCCATTTATTTTACCGTCTGGTCTTGCTGTCACTTTTTTTTTCGTTTGTGCATTCACACATCAATTACTCCATAACCTCATGGGGTAACACGTACGCCTCTCATCTGAAACCACTACAAATCATTCAGAACCATGCAATTCAATTATTCACGTTTAGTTCCCCACCCACAATGATAAAGAGTTGCTACAAGACAATGAAATTGATGTCGCCAGCCTCGTAAAGCTCAATTTTGCCACTTTTCTTTTCAAAGTAACCAATAAATATTGTTATCACCAATTTATTCAACATATTTACTAAATATTAACCCATTTCATTTTGCGCAGCGTAACAACTTTATTCTGCCCAAAGCACGAACTAATTATGGCAAACAGACAGTTCACTTTGCAGCCATATTATTATGGAACACAATGCCATTTCTATCTTAATTCAAGAACCACATAAAGTTTGCCATGAATTAAAAAAAATTTGTCATGCGACACTCGCTCTTCTTCCTAACCGGTTTCTCCCTCACCATGTCATTATCCTCTAAGTATCTCGTTTTTTTTCGTTTTTTATGTCATGCTATTTAAAAGAAGTATATAAATATATTTTACAATTTATATTTCCGACTGCATATAGTGGATGAAAGCATCGTCATTTATATGTATATTTATTTCAATTTTTAGCCTTTTATTCCCTTAGTTTCGCACTGTTGTTGCTAACCAAATGCTTGTGTTTACATTCCATTGGAGGTCCCATCTCAGTGTACACTACGGGACCTCCTTCTGTATATTCTTTTTTTGTAGATCTTATTGTGAAATCTTATACCTGATTTGATTGATTGATTGATTCTGGTCAGCAGCTGAGCAATGTAACCTTGTAGAGAGAGCATCACACTTGTCTAGAACGGCGGAACGCGTCAGTGTGGATGATGCTGTTGCTCGCAGCTGCTAGCTTACGTTGCCTAGAAGCTTAAGTGCATGCTTGAATTATAGCTCAAGGTCTTAGCATGCAGTACGATCACGTTTGTTATGACTACGGCGTCGATTTTTGCATATTTCTGCAGAAAATGACACATCCATAAATGTCCCACTGTAGTGCTTTATTGAAAAATTATGGACAGTCTCTCCGAAGGAAACCGTAATGGGATGCGAAGCAGCAGGAAGCGCACGGCGTTGACCCACTTGAAATGGCCGTCGACGCAGTTGCTGAAAGAACGGTTTGAAGCGAAACTTGGTGTAGCGTTTACTCTAGTGAACGTTAGTTTGAAGCGCAAAGACACGGGAGATGGCTTGCGTTTCCTGTAAGCTTCAGCGCAGATAGACGAGCTGAAAGAGTGTTTTCACTCAACGAGTGGCCGAGCATTGCGGGCGTTGGAGAGGGCGAAGCGAGAGAGAAGTGTCTTGTGAGTGGACGGAGGAGCTGGCAGCTGCTGCGAGTTCGGAAGAGAGTGACATCCACACGCAGCTGCAACTTGACCTACTTGGAACCTCTCTAATGCCTTCGCTGAGAGGAGTGTGCTGTGGCAAATTCGCACAAACGTACGTGCTGCGTTACACATGCGAGAAAGAGGTGCTTCGCATATAAAACGCAAGATGAAGGGGCCGGCTGGGCACTCTAGACAAGTATGATTCTGTCTGTACCACTGTGGCGCCAATAAATTACTATATATTACGATATGCTGCTTTTTCATACGCATGGATATCTCACGCTTGACTCTTTTTGGCAGAAACTGGGCAGCATAAGGAAGGAGAGGATTGATCGTGGTCTTCCTAAAGATTACGTTTACCAAATGCACTTCATACTATTTGCTGAGGTGAGTGAATTCTGGCCTCAGTGCGCTTTTTCTATCGCAGACAGTGTAAAATTGAACAAACGTCAAAGAGAAAAATGATCTGTAATGTGCACTGAAGTGGGCTTTTTTTTCTACGTAGAAGGAGCATTTGTAGGATCCTTCGATGGAGAAACAGTTCAAATTAAGAAACACATATAAAGAATGTTTGCAGCCACATGCTGAAAAGCTCGCATTTCTGAAACAGAAATGGTGTCGTAGGTTATGGACCATAAAATTAACTGCTTACAAAGCAGTTAAACCAAAATTAAAATATGCGGCTGTAATGTGGAGCATGCGACAAAGGTACTTATTCAAAAAATAGAAAGAATATATACATTGGCCTTGAGGTTAATAAACACCACATACTCGCGTTTTTTATGCGTGTACGTTCTTTCAAATAGGGCGAAAGAGACAAAAATAGCTCATTCCAGAACAGTATCTCGCATGAAATTTTCCAATCTGGTGTATCATGGTCGCTACAAAATACCTCGTGAAAGCTACTTAATTGAAACACCATTCGGTCTTGTTGTGGAAACCACGACAAAACAATTAAACAGCCTTTTAATAACTTGAAATACATCAACTTTCTCAATTTCCCACATGAACTATCACTATGGAATAAAATACCAGTAAAAGTATTCAACGCTAATACAAAGAAAGATTTGTCAAATTTTTATGAAATATTTTGTTTGACATGAAAAAATATGTGTTATTGAGCAGCGATGTTAGCAGCAGATTTTTGCATTCACTATTTTTTATCTCTCCTCCTTAATCTCACTGCCCTTTTTATCACCACTGCAGTGCTACAACAATACGGCAATAAGGCCTGGTTGGTGAGCGTTCATGTTTATAGCAAAACATTTTTAACAGCACGTAAAACGAGAACAGAAGAAAAAAAATAGACAGGACAGCTGCTCTGTCGATTTCTTAGTTCTTCTGTTGTCGTCCTAACTGCACTTAAAAAGATATTGCTCTAAATCTTTCGTTACGACGCAAAAATTGTTATATCTCTTATGTCTCGAGTAGATTGTTTTTGCCAGTTTGAAAAGAAGTAAAGCTCGCGTTGGGTCAAACCAAATTTTGCACGATGAAATGCTCTTGCCAAAAAATCAATGGTCTAGAGCAACAAAAATATTTTGTAATGACTAAACGTGTGCAATTTTTTGCCAGCTGGTAAAAAGTAAATTAAGAACACCCTAAATGCAAAAATCTTGAAAACAAAGAAAAGTTAGAATGTATAATTTGAAGATAAATGACGCAGGAACAGTACAAAAATAATAATGATTGTACAAAATGTTTCTTTTCAAATAGATAAGGAATATATGTGCTGCTTTTTTGCTCGTGCTATGTAGTGAAGCGTTGCTTGGTTTTTCTGCGAGACACAAGTGAACGCCTACACTTTTCTCAATGAATGTTTGTATTTTTTTGTGATAAGATCCTCCAGGTCATCTCATGTAGACAGCTGCTCATGATGTGAATAATCCCTCTGTAAATCAAATGTACAATGAACTTGGCTATTTCGTCTAGCGTCACCTCATTCCATGAGCCAGCTCACTGTGCATAGATTGGCATATGCATTCATAATATTATGCAACCAAGTACATTTCTTAGAGTTTTGAACATCGTAATAAATAAAAGAACAATATTGCGCGCAGTTCAAAATGTTTTGTACTACTCCGTAGTCAGGGCCGAATATGTGCACCGGTGGCCTTGACGTTAGAAAAAGCCCTGCAGCCTGCGCCAGCACACCACACTCTAGGGAAGTGTGAACCTCATATGTAGCCAGGGTAGCTATAAGATTGTGCACAAAGTCGGTAGCTACGCACTTGAGGCGGAGGAGACAAATTGAGACCGTAAACAAAGCACACCCGCGAACCGCTGCGGATGTTTGAGGCTGATGCAAAAGATCGTCGCATAAAACTTGAAACTGAGGTGTTCGTCAAACTCTAAGCTTGTCCTCACTCAATTAAGGTGTGGTTGTGAGACATATTTCGAGTGGCGCGTGTGTTTTTCAGCGCTAGTGCACACTCATGCGTGTGTGATGACGATGCGACAGGAGCGACTAGTGACACTAGATGCGGCTCTGTGTCTGCTATATTTATAAAAGCAAAACCAAAGCTCTTCGAAACCGGCTGTGAAGGCCACTTCGACAATTTCAACTTAAAGCGGATCTTCGAAAATAATTTTTGTAGAATAAATTTTCTCTGACTCCTAGCAACCGCTCTATATATTGAAGAGCTGACAAAAGCTTCTGGAAATTTTTAGTGCTCAGCATGTCAAACTGGAAAGCTGACGCTTCAATCCACTATTTGACTTGCAAAGCTTCTTTTGATCACATAACGTCGATCTTACAGTAACACATTATCGAGGGGCACGCTTTTTTGTCAAGTTTGTCAGCCTAAAGCTTATTTCGAATAACACACGCACTTGGTTCGCACAAAGGTCTCCCAGAAATCACTTTGCTGCCGAAACGGGAAATCAGATTGATTCTGAAAGTTGAGTGGCTGGACTAACTACCAGAAAGTTCTGGGTGCACGAGAAACAAGTTCAGCATGCCGCAATCAACGATACAAAACATTGATTAAAGGCGATCGATTTCAATAGGCGTGGCAAAGAAAGATCTCTATTCCTACACCATACAAGGGTATGGTAATATGACCCTCCATTCGTGCTTTTTTTCATTCCCTTATTCTCACATCTCTTCTCCGCACTCTCTCATTGTCTCTTGTATTCCCATATCCCGCGAGTGTTTCGGTTAAAGTGCCCTCACTCCGATGGTTATGGTGTACTCCTTCCCAGTTCCCTACCTTTCGCCTCCAACATTGTTGTTTCATTTTATTCTGTTTCGTTTTTTAAAAGAATCACTCTTCTCTATATATAACCCTCACTTCCCCTTTTCAACCCTTATGCCTATTATACCGCAAAATGGCATGTCACGCGTGTAGGCACGTCCTGCTCTCTCCTTTTCTTCCTGCAATGGCCTCGTTGTATGCACTCGCTTTCTTCGTTGTACTATTGGGCGTGAGGCCCACCACTCGCGGCGCGATCACTGCAATCGCTGTGACGTGCAGGCATGGATCATTTGATGTTGCCTCGCTATGGCAAAGGAAAAGTCGTGGTTGGATGCGCTGTTTTCTAGTACGGTGGTCTAGTTTTTGAACAGCGCTGTATTGCTCTGACTTTCTGTGTGCGGAGTTCTGCAGACCACACAAAGTGAAAAGTTGCAGCCAAAATTAAAAACGGCGTGCCACAGTGCGCTACGTACGCGATGCCGCTGTCACAGCCGCTGGCAGTGCCACAGTAACATCTTTCTTTCTCTGTTGTTGGGGATGTTGTTTTGCGCCAGTTTAAATTGAGCGCCAATGTTCACATGAGAGTAGAACGTTTCAGTTTCCGTACGAAAGCGTCGTTCAAAATGAAAAACGACTGTGCGAATAGTCTGATTATGCATATTTTAAAATAGCAAGTAGGAGTGTACATGGAGGGGAAGTTTCTGTCATTATATACATTCAAAAACGCGCGCCGTCGTTTGAATTGTCAGCGAGTCAAGATATAGTTATAAAGTCTAGTTCTTTTCACTTTATTTTTGTTCATTTCGCCCTAATACATGGTCTAATTTTTAGTTAGTTACTTCTGCATATCCGGCTACCGTGTTCGACGAAACCTCGTTCCTTACATCATACATGTGTCACTCCAGTCTATGCTAAAGCTTACTTCTCTCGCCAAGGTAACTTTAACCGCAGTCCGCGCCATCACCATCCTCCTCCCCGGGTGTCAGTCCACATGTGTGCACCTGACCACACTGGCTTACATCTGTTGTAAATTGTTTGAACCTGCCGCGCGAATAGCGTGCACATCGAAGGACTGAGAACGACGAAGAGGAAGCGAACGTTTATTGAAGTGCCACTCACCAGGACACATACGAAATTTTAGTTAGACCATGGAAGCTATTGTGTGTCCGATGAAGAACATTTTGCCACATAAATTTTTTGAATCAGTTCATTATGAGCTGAGAAAACTGATTTCTTTTTTTTTGAGCGGTGTAAAACAAGGAGGAGAGAGGGTGAGCTCGAAACCCTTGCCGCTCTTCCGTGTAGCCTTCGCAAGCCAAATCTCTTCCCTGCCCTCTCCGGCATCCGACCAAGATGTCACGTGTACATAACGTCACAAACATGCCCAACCCCGTGCACACGAATGGTGGTTTTTTTTTTACCAACGTTGTTTTGAGGTCTACTGCCTGTTTCTTCGGGATGGTTTGTAAACGTTGGCTCAGACGCGGTATAGAATAGATTAGCACAATGAGTGCACGAACGCGTAGGAGCGTTCCACAGCTGTCGTCTGCTCGATGCACTGACCGTGGGGGCACGAACACATGCGAAAAGCCGGAACATTAGCCCTACATATCGTTGCAAGGACGCTCACAATTCATTATTGCGTCTCATTATTTATTTAGAAACTTATTAATTTCGCCAAGCAACAAATACATAAACTAGAGAGGTCATGTTAAATAATTCTCGTCATGACACGTGCCACTGTTGGCAACGTCAGAGCATAGTCGTCCATGTAGAGGACCAACGTCATTGCATTGCTGTGTGCTTAGGGCCATTCATACGCGCACGTCGTGCCCTCATTCTCTGGGCGCGCAGCCGCAAAAGAAAGGGGGAGGAGCGTTCATCCTTAAATTTGACGCATTTGCGCAGCGCGTAACTTTGCAAATTTTGGCAGACGTGCTCATGAACGTCTCCTCTACGCATTGTGCTTGCCTGTTGAAAACTATCAAACCTGGTGAGTGGCGCTTTGAATAGAACAACTTTAGCAAAAATGCTTGGTTTTGCGTCTCTTTCATTGGGCACCTTAAAAGGATGAAACATGGTTTTACCACGTCGAGTTTGGTGCATACGACCCGGGATTCAAGCCAACAACGACCCGAGCCTTTCGTTCCCGGTGTGGGTGAGCTGTACTTAAGTTAGATCGGCTTGGAGCAATGAAGAACAAGTGGGCCTCGTGGCGAACGTTCAACACCAAAATCATCAACGAGGTCAACCAAGTGCTCTGGTTTATTCAGATCGAGCTTTCTGGACTTCAAATTCTGCACGTGCCAACAATGTCGAGCCTAAAAACTTCAACAGCGACGTTGACGCTCTGATGGCGCATGGCCTGGCGGCAGACGACTATGAGGTAATCATGCTATACGTTGACACCGCGAACTCTGGCATTGCTCGAGTAGCACATCGACGTTCTGAAATTTTCTGCTACGCCGCCGTTGTCTACAACTTCAGCCATGAGCGCAAGGTCCATTGAGGGTGCACCAAGCGGACATGAACGATTTCCACAACGCGAGTTCAGAGCAGAACTACCGAAGTTGGAGCTTCTTCGTCTTTCAACAA